>JAVQJF010123150.1:0-38243 GCA_036023855.1 Gadopsis marmoratus | reverse complement strand
CCGCACCCCCCCCCCCCCCCCCCCCCCCCCCAACCCAAAAAAACAAACCACCCATAGAGCCAATATGACTTGCGAAAGGCGGAGGTTACGAGGAGCCCCGAAGGCAGCATCAGCTGGGTCCAAACCAGATGGAGGCCGGGCGACGGGGCCCGCCTGCCTTCTGCCGCTCAACAACACGGGGGACGGTGACGCGGAGCAGAGCAGAGGACCGTGGACGTTATCGCGACGCTGCTCGCTGTTAGAGAAGTAGAAAACGGTGCCCGCGAGGTAAGGTCTGTGATGACTCCCGAGTGTAGTTTCGTGCGCTGGCCGAATGAAGCTGTGACAGGCTAACGGCAGGTGTAGCCATCTCGCTAGCTGCGGCGCTGCGGCGAGAGAGCCGCTCGCTGGGAGTTGTTTTGCCTTTGCCAGCTGGCAAACGGCCGCTAGCCAGCCTCGCTTCTTTAGCCCGAGCTGCCGAGTGGCTGGCAACGAGCGAACGCTCGGAGGCAGTGAGCACACACCCTGACCTGACGGGGAGCAAGTGGCTTTTACTGCTTAATTAGCCATTTAAGCTAGCAATGTGTGCTACGCTGTTCCAGAGCAACGTTAGCTTGCCGGCGCCGGATTGTTGCACTCTGCGGTACGACTGTGCCCTGCCTCCGCATAATGAGTGATCGTTATGCGAAAGCAAACGTTCAACTTGAGCAAATGAAGTCGCTTGGCGAGGATGCAGAAAAGGAGGGTGTGGACACTGAGGAGCAGGTGCCGTTGTCCTCTCACCCAGCTGCCCCCTCAGCAGACCCCTCCAGCGTCACCACTGCTGGCAGAGATGCAACCAACACCTCCATCACTTGCAAACATCGGGGCAGAGGTCGCAGCAGGCTGGGCAAAGACGACAGGAGCTCTTGTGGCAAACACATCTCGGACCTGCCACTGCAGGGCTCTGTAGTTTCGTCTCATGCTGGGAGAAACCTGAATAGACTAGGACATGAGCGGACACTTCACGTCAAAGGCACTGGGAAGGTCCTGCAGGGCACGTCGGAGACTAATGGGAACCACGTGACCATCCATCCATCCAAAAACGGCCAAGAGGCACGCCGCGAGGACGTCTTCAAACTTGGGAGGAAGAGGAGACCAGTGACGGTGGACACGGCCAAAGCCAAAACCTCACTGGAGGCACTGAAGTTGAGCATCAAGCAGCTGAAGTGGAAAGAGGTGTGCTACATGAGACTTTCTTTCTTGTTCTTTTGCTGTTTGTCTCTGGGGGAAGTGCTTTTCCCTCAGGTGCTGTGCAGGTCTTATTCCCGTGAAACACCGGGGAGCTGGTTTATCTAAGCAGCAGTGTACAGCTCGATCCACAGAGGATCCCTGACGTCAGTGTTTCCTGCTGGGTGACAACCTCCGTTTGACTCCCAGCTATGTGCCGTTGAGAACAGTGCGTTTGCAGTTTGTTTCCTTGTAGGTAAACGCAACAAGCGGGCCCCTGCAGTGATGTAGTTTCTCCCGTTTTGGTTCAAGGCGCTTTCACTGGCGAATTTTAGCCATTGAGGGGTCGAAGTTGGAATGAAAACCTGCATACGCATGGCTCTCAATGGCACAATCCTCTGCTTTAATACCTGCTGGGACTGAATGGTGTCTAACAACAACTGGTAGAGCGTATACAGCTTATAGTCGAGACAATTATTGCCCTTCAGTTGCCTTGTTATGACTCGCGACGCTTTCTGGCTTTCTCTTACCATGTGTCCTCTTGCGGTGGGGTGATGAGCTGGATTTGGGTTGGAAAGGTCACACAAACAATCTGCTTGGAGTGTGTCTCCAGTGCTTAGGAAGAACTAGGACAAAAGACAACCGATGCATGTTTCAACTGTCGCTGAATTGATTAGTGGAGAGAATAATCTGCAGATTTATCGATAACGACAATAATTGTTAGTTGCAGCTCTAATTTAGAGTAGACAAGTAGATGACAAGATCACCTTTAACCTGACTGTCAGTTTGCGTGCCTGTCTAAAATTACAGAGGATGGATGAAAGTTGTTCTAAATGAAAAGCGACAACTTTTAAACATTTATGAGAGGTTTAATTGATCCACTCCTTCTTACTCCGAGCCACAAACACCATCTGGTCAGTTTCAGTGTGATGCAATTAATACTCTGCTTTTGGCTATTATTTACATGGTCTCCATTATGCATGAGAAGTAAAGAAGGGCAATGCGATGAGGCAGGTGAAGTAAAGACTCTACTTATCACCGGTGACCACGCAGTGACACTTAAACCCTTCCAGGTCTGGTATCAGGAATGCTACACTCGAGGCCTATACATTATCACGCTTTGTCCTCATGGTCCACCCCCAACAAAGTCACGGGCTCTATAGATCCCATGCCATTTTGAAAGCACCTGTCAACATCTCTGAAGGACTCGAAACTACAGTAGCTTTTCTGTATTCGTTGGTCAACTATGAGATGAACATTGATGGGTGAAAATCCCTTTAACCAGTTGAAACACACGTAGCAGTTAAGGTTTACAGCAGAGGATACTGGATACATGTTTGGACATTTTAGTTACTCATGAGTTGTGAGTGTGTCTTCACGGACCATTTACATCCAAATTACTACGTCTCTACATCTGCAGTAATTTGTGGACTGAGGGACAGCGGTCAAGTGACTTTCAGCACATGGCATTCTCTTAAACAGCGGGAAATGATTAGCCTTAAGCTCCTCTAATCCAATAGGCGGTTAGTCCTTTTTGAGGCAGAGAGAGAATGGCAAGCCTGAGGGTCTGAGTGACAACTTCCCGAAAATGGAACTAATACATTTAGGCAGGGCCTTGATATTTTGATTAGGATCCAGCAGACTGGGCTGACATTTTGAATTCAAGGCCTGCCACATAGAGGCAACCTTTGGAGCATGTTTATTAAATCATAACCTGTGTAGCTGGAATTGTAATCGCTGTTTTCTGGAGGCATGGCAGATAGGCTCCCACTTGAAACGTCCTACATACGGCTGCATTTTGCTACAGTAGATCAAATGGAATACGTTGCACCATGGCTCCTCCGCCAGTAAGTGTTTTCAACTTTATCTTGTCCCCCACGTTGCAATGGGTCGTCTATTGCTCCGTACGTACACAAGATGGCTGCTTTTGGGCCCGATCCCTATAAACTACTCTAATTAATTTGACCTCCTTCCCTCATACGATTAAACAGTTATACGCTGGCATCTCAGTGGCGGTATTTATAGCCGTTCTTGGCTGTCGAGCAGGGTTTCCCTGTTTCACACGCTTGCATGCTAACTCATTAATGAGATTGCCACCCATGCCAGAGATCTATCTTGTAGCTGGGCAGTGTTGTGTGAGAGTGCAATTTAGGAGTGGTGACGACATACTGCTGTCCGTCAAATACAACGTGATGTATTTATTAATATGAATGTATTGCAAAGGAGTTTTGTGTGTAGTAATGGGGAAAATAAAAATGTTGTTGGCATAAATGGAACACGTTGCCATCTTTAGGCAAAAATGGTCCCCCACACTCTGGGGTCACCAGAAGGACAAACACCCTACCAATGTCCTGAGTCACATTAACAGGTTAACCTCCTCACTTACAGATGCAAAAAGCGTAACTGATGTTCTTATCATTAATTTTGTTGATCATCTTTTATTTCCCCTTTCACTGCTCTCCCTCTCTCAATTTCCTTCAGTTTCCTCTGGGAAGAAGAGCAGCCTGCGATATCTACTGGCATGGCGTTTCCTTTCATGACAATGAAAATATCGTCTCGGGGCAGGTGAACAAGTTCCCAGGTATTTTCACCGCTTCTGCCTCTCTCCCCTCTCCGATAACCTTCTGCTGAAGTGAAGCGCCCTCCACTTGCGCTTGTTGAACTACAAGTGGAGGGATGGCTTTGTTTCAGCTTGCAGTACTTCATGTGTACTCTGTATTCTGTAATCGCAACAGGAGGGACGTCACGCCATGACAATAATCGTTACTTTAGAGACTCTATTGTGTTAGTGACATTGGGAGGTTCTTCTGTAGATTGTATTTGTAATTTTCCTCTTTCCAAGTGCAATTTTTATTGTTGCATATCAGTTTTTTGCATTTATCGTGTCTCCAACAAACAGTACTTTGTGCATTGCAGGGATGATTGAAATGCTGAGGAAGATCAACCTGAGTCGGGCAGTGCGGACTATGCAGGAGTTGTTCCCAGAAGAGTACGACTTCTATCCCCGTTCCTGGATCCTGCCTGAGGAGTGCCAGCAGTTTTCCACACAGGTGTAGTTGGATTAACTTCAAGACAATATTATTATGATACTGGACATATAAGTGGAGGTTTCTCCTGGATTAACTCAAATAGTTGCACTCGTATGTTACCGCGCAGTGAAAGCATGGAGTAGACGTCGAGCAGACGGAAATGTTGACTGTAGGTGTCAAAAGATTAAAGGTGAGTGTAGGCGTAAACAGTTTAGCGACAGTTTAAAAGAACCCTGGTAGATTGAGGTCTGAAATCTCTTTTCTAAGTGACACCTGGCCAAGAAGTCTGCATTAAAAAAGTTGCAGACAAGAAATTAGGCAACAGATAAAACAATACTAAGTAAGAAGGCTAAAATTAAGCTAAGAGTCATTTAACATTCCATCCTAAATGGGATGCAGCCAACATTAGTGTGATTAATCACTCCTGTGCTTTCGCTGCTGGTCTTTTTCCTTTTGCAGTCCATTCGAAGTGGCTGTAGCTGAAAACATAAAGGCCTTGTTTCCCATCTCTGTGCCCATATTTGGGACAGACAGCAGATTATGTGTCTTGTGATCTGAGATAAAGATTGCTTTCATGAATTCCCAGAATGTCTTTATAAATAGCAATATTCCAGTGACTCAGTCGATGTATGGACACTAAACAGTAGAAAATTAAAAGTCACAGGGTTTCTTCCCCTCAATTTTCAACATTTGTCATATTTTAGCACTAAACAATGTCGATGCTGAAGTTGTGGAGTTTGGTGTCTTTACACTACTATTGCAATTTTGTTTGTCCGTTAATAATAAGGCCTGTTAAATTCGTGTCTCATGTGCTCGCTTCGTCACTCTCTTTCCTTGACTGTAAAACATTTATGAGCATTACCCTTTATGGTCACATGGCACTCTTTAACACATGAATCTAGTAGGATTCTCTTGCAAAGGAAATATAGTATTGAGTGAGTGTAGACACATACACCGATCGGCCATAACTTTATGACCACTGACAGGTGAAGTGAAGAACACTGATTAGCTCGTTACAATGGCACCTGTCAGTGGGGGGGAATACATTAGGCAGCAAGTGAACATTTTGTCCTCCAAGTTGATGTGTTGAAGCAGGAAAAATGAACAAGCGTAAGGATGTGAGCGACTTTTACAAGGAATCAACCCGTGACGGCTAGACGACTGGGTCAGAGCAGCTCCAACACTGCAGCTCCTGTGGGGTGTTCCCGGTCTGCAGGGGTCAGTAGCTACCAAAAGTGGTCCAAGGAAGGTGATTCGGCGACAGGGTCATGGGCGGCCAAGGCTCATTGATGCGCGTGGCGAGCGAAGGCTGGCCTTCCAACAGAAGAACTACTGTAGCTCAAATTGCTGAAAAAGCCAATGCTGGTTCTGATAGAAAGGTGTCAGAACGCACAGAGCATCACAGTTTGTTGCATATGGTGACGCTCGGGGTGCCCGTGCTGTCGTCATGTTTTGACTGAGAATAGGGGAGACAGTCCATCAGCTGCTAATCCCTGGATGACAGCAGTGTTCGAGCACATCACAACCAGTCACCAAGTGTGCAAAACAATCCATAAATGAACTGACACTGAAAGCACTTATCCAGATTCGTGTGTAATGTTCAAAAATTCAGGAGGAAAGTTGATGAAACAAGGAAAGAACGGTTTGAAATATGTTTTGTTGTTATCCGAGTTCTTTTTCTCCATGCCATTTTGGCAAGTAGACTTCTATTAGTCATATACTTACTCTACAACATTTGTATTCATATGTTGTTGCAGAAATTAATTCTGCTTTTCTTTAGAAAAATGTTAGAATATTTGAGGATTTTCTCCCAACTGCGAACAATCCAACACATTTTGGCAGGTGCCAGTTAAATTAAATGTCCTGTTATCAGTAGTACTGTCAAAGAGGGGGATTCTGAAATGGCATGTAATTGCATGGGCAGAAATGTTCTGATTTTAAGGAAGTCATGTGCAGCAATGTACAATATATTATGTCCAGCAGAGGGCACCAGAATATCACTTGTCATTCCAATTTAGTTTACAGCAGAGATAACTGCTTCCGACTATAAAGAGTTTCAAACAAATCTTAAGCTTTTTTCCCCAAAATGTGTGTCAGTGATTAGACATTCCACAGTTTTACATAAATAAATCAATCTGAAAAATAAATGTATGGCTTGGATTTGACTTTACATGTATAATATATGGTGTTGATTTGTTGATGTATAATACAATTTGGTTTGATGAATGAAGGAAAAGAAAAAATCCCAAGTTAACGAATGCAGTTTATTATGAGACTGCAGATTTGGTAAATGGACTTCTCTTATATAGCACATTCACACACCGCGGAGCAATATGGGGTTCAGTGTATTATTGGGGGTTTAACTCTGGAATTAGCCAAAAATGTTTTTAACTTGTTCCATAAATTCTTGGGTTAATTTTGCCTTCAGAACGTTGTCATGTTTTCTGTCTCTCCAGTTGTCGGTTACTGCTGCAAACTATTCAACTAAGACAACAACTTTATAAACAACAACATAATGAGACTGCTTGCTAAATGTAAAAACTTCAATTAAGTCCAATTATAGCCATGCAACTAGCTTCATTAAATCATTAATTTGCCAGTAACGCAACCATTAACTGCATTATGAGGTTGTTACATTTTTAAATTGGACCTTTTAGAAAAACACCTTTTGAATAACATCAAACTTTCATCAGTCAAACTCAGGACTCTTCCTTAGGTTTAAGAAGCTTGTACCAGCAAAATCTTGACATTTTGTCGATTAAACGATCATCAAAATAGTTAATTAATTGACTTATTGTTGCAGCTCTACAATGACTTTTTTTATTTTAGGATTCTGTGAACCTTATTTTTTCTCACTCCCACCCCTGGTGTAGATTCGCATGGTGAAGGAGAACGATGCCACAATGAATCCCACCTTCATTGTCAAGCCAGATGGGGGCTCCCAGGGGGACGGTATCTACCTCATCCGTGACCCTAGTGACCTAAAACTCATGGCAGGTTCGCAGGCCAAACAGGCTGTAGTCCAGGAATACATCCAGAAGCCGCTACTCATTGACAAGCTCAAGTTTGACATCCGCCTCTACGTGCTGATAAAGTCTCTGGAGCCATTGGAGATCTACATTGCCAAGGAAGGCCTGACACGTTTTTGCACCGAGCCCTACCAGGTAGCCACGCTGGTGCTAATGACGCTATTTTGAAGCTGTTGATTTGCTTTGATGCCAGGAGAAATGTGCTTCTACTTTTATAGCATAAGGTTAAGGCCACTCTTACTCTGGTTGTGTAGGAACCAAGCCAGAAGAATCTGAGCCATGTCTTCATGCACCTGACAAACTACTCCCTCAACGTCCACAGCGGAAACTTTGTCCACTCAGACAGCCAGAGCACAGGCAGCAAGCGCACGCTCTCCAGCGTGCTGTACAGGCTGGCAGCTAAAGGTGTAGACATCAAGAAGGTGTGGTCGGACATCATTGCGCTCGTCATCAAGACCGTCATCGCCGTGGCGCCTGAACTTAGGGTCTACTATCAGGCTGATTTACCGCCTGGCAAACCAGGGCCCACTTGCTTCCAGGTGGGTAGTGGCTTATATTGTCTTGGGAGTAGAACATATATTGTATTCGGATATGTACACATAATACTCTCTGGACAGATACCAAAAACGGAAGAATTTTTGCTGTGATATTTGGCACAATCTAAATGCAATGACATCATACACGCTTGTCATCAGAATTCCCTCTTTTAAACTGCCGTCAGGATCTCTGATGTCCATCGGATATAAACATCCATAAATCTGTTTGCAAATCACATCAAAAGGTGCTCCTTGCAACTTCAGGTCTCCTCTTATAATCATTAGATTCAGACAGTTTCTACTGTCAAAGTAATCCAGGTGATTGTAGCCAAAGCAGCTCAACTTTTCATGATGCAGATGTGCCAGAATGTAAACAAATAGGCTATAGGCTAAAACCATGGAGGAGGTATGCTTAGGTTTAAGTTGAATATTCAGACACTTGGTGAGGTCCATCCTAAATAACCTCTCGGTAGTTTTCACCAATTATTGCTCAGTGCAGGTCATCAAGCCTGACTGATATTCCACAATTGTTCATTTTACTTCACGATCCAATATTGAAACCTGGCACTGTGCGTGACTTGACGGCACAGTACAAACTAATGAGTTGAAGTTAATGCAGAAGAAAGCAGACTTCACATTTGCGAGCAACTTTTCTGTACCAGCCATTCTGTTATATAAACGATACGAATACATCTAATTTTGTAATTATAATACAGATAGTAGCTTCTTATATCCCTTGTATAAAGTCTACTTTATTCTATAATCTAAATACAAAGTATGTCATTAAGGATGTGTTTGTGTCTCAGATATTAGGTTTTGACATCCTGCTGATGAAGAACCTGAAGCCAATATTACTAGAGGTCAACTCCAACCCCAGCATGAGAATAGAACATGAACAGGAGGTGAGAGTGAATGTCGTGTCAACATCAGTATTATCATAGTAGTATTCTCATTGTTATTCACTTTGCTGTGATAAATAATTGTGCTTTGTTTCAGGTGGCACCAGGGGTTTTCGAGTATGTCCCTAGTCCAGTGGACGAAGAGGTCAAAGTGGGCGTGATCAGGGACACTCTGCGCCTTATGGACCCTGGCCACAAGAAACCTTCAATGTAAGCACACACACTTGCACGTAGAGTAAAGACACAAGTTTGTAGCCGGAGCTCTCGCATCCTCCTGTCTGTGTCTGCTGGTCTTAAACAGTCCACTTTTAAGGACCTGGTATCTTGCTCTGCCCGTCCCTCCTCAGCACTCAGCTCTGCGCCACTCAACTGCTCTCCATAAGCCTGTTAAATCGAAAGATTTAATTCAGCTGAGCCGTGGTGGAAATTCACACGTTACTGTACAAGTCTGGTGGCTCAGTCTCTTTGGCTGAGTGGCCCTGTGTGGAGCCTGGTAATAAATCGCCTCTATCATTAGGGTTTATGTGTTTGCTTCCCCCCCCTATCTGTTTTTCTTCTATGACAGGAAGATTTAATGTTTCTATTCTACCACCATCTCCATTTCTTGCTCACTTCTCTCTTGCCTCCACCCCAGATTATCTTCTGTATCAGATGTTTGATCTGCTGAGAGGGATATCTTCTCAGGGATAATATCCACTTAACTATTATATTCATGACCAGTAACATAGTGATTTAGCGCGCCTATAGTATGTTCAATCCTCATTCCTCCTGCATCGCAATATTTTCACACAGCTAGCGGCAGCAGCAAAACTTATTATTATATATATTATTATTATTATTATTATTATTATTATTATTATTATTATTATTATTATTATAGTATAATCTGTAATTCAAGAAAGTTATAAGGCAAAAATTTTGCTTTCATCCTCTCAATTGTGAGCATTTGCTATTCTTCTTTGCCGTATGTGATAACACATTTATCATCTTTGGGTTTTGGGCTGTTGGTCAGACACATAATCAATTTTGAAGATGTCGCACTGAGTTTATGTACATTTGTGATGGGCATTTGTTAGTATTTTCTGACATTTTAAAGACTAGGAATTAAGAAAAATACGTGTATACCACAGTCTTTCAATGATTCATAACATGACAACTGACTTCTAAATCTGGCTCATTTCACTGTGTGTACTTGCCTCCATTTATTTCACAGCTCTATTGTAGACACACGCTGATGCTTGATCTCCAAACTTTAAGCCTCCTAAAGCCAATTAAGTAGAGGAAGAATATCTCTATAAAATATCTCCACACGAGAGAGTATTCACAGTCTGTAGTCATGTGGTGAAAAGAGGCTTAAGTCCAGACTGGAGCAAGGAAACAAGTTCAGTGATCTATAATATGATATAATTCAACGTGTCTATAGAAGTGTAGTACTGATTATATAGTGAGCTGTAGAAATGAAGACACAGACGAGGGGTTATGATGTGAGAGACGCTATAGTGACTAGCAGCCTCAGCTATCTTAATATTTGCACTAATGTACCCTGGCACTAAACAGGGCGGAAGTGTTAATGAAGTTCTAAACTTTATGCAGAGGGAAAAAATATAATTTCAGAGCAGATATATGTTTAGATGGCAATAACAACAACAAATACAGTAATGACATAAACCTGCAGGTAACAGTAATCCATCAGGTAGTAGGGTGCAGGTGAATGGGGCATATGAGCACTGACAGTAACAAGAATGTTACTGCTAATCGCTGGCTGTCAGATGGACCTCCTAGAGTGCACAGCTTACCACAAATTAAAAATACTGAGGCCAAACCGTGTCAATACGTCATCTATAGCCGTGATAAAAATAAAACTGCAGCGATAATTCTGTTGTGGTTTTAGCGCAAATCGAAAACGTGTGCATCTCGAAAACAAATATTTAGTGTTCGTGTCATGTTGTGATCGCAAGTCAGTCTTTGCAGATAGTGACTTGAGCTTTTCGGTTTAGGGCAAGGGGGGGGGGGGGTCAAATATTTATTAAATTAGCCATTAGATTGGATATGCTCTGAAAAATGTAATCATCACTGCAGCCAACGACGTGGATGCAAAATTGGAACTCATTAATCATTCAATTCCACAGTTCTTTGTGTGTTTACATGGGCACAAAGGCAGATGCATTGTACATACAAGTCTGTCTGACGGGGGGAAAAATGCATTTTCGCTACGTTGAATTCTATCCATTTTAAATTAAACCATTTGTGTGTAATGATGCGGTCTTGGCAGTACTCAGATCAGTGTAAAGATGCTCCATTTCAAGTAAAGGTTCTGCATTCAAAATCCTAGTAAGTAAAGTATCATGAGAAAATAGAAAGTTATTCATTCTGCAGAAAAAGTGTGATTTATTATATATGACGTTATTAGATTGTTAATACAGATACATTGGTGAATAAGAAGTATTTCACTGTTGAAGGGGCATGAGATGATTATCGAGGTAGGGAAGAAGAATTTGCACAAGTCTGTATTTATTTATTTTTTTACTTTAATTGTTTGTTGTGAAATATTGGATATTTTACCTCACTGGTCTTTGAACAATTATTAAAATTAAACCATCTGAGACGTTTAAAGGGCAAATTTTTGTTTGGTGAAACTGATAAAAACTCATAAACAAATGTGGGCTTCAAGGTTTTATTGTAGGTGTCCACAGGCCAAAAAGGGTTGGAGCCACTGCTTTAATCTTTAACAATACATTGTATTTTATAGGTTTATCATATGATTCTGTGTGCAATCTTAATCTGAGAAGTTAGTAATTATAGTAACTCCAGCTGTCAAATTAAAGTAGTGGACTGAAAAGTACAATGTTTCCCTGTGAAATGCGATGGAGTAGAAATATATAAAGAAGCATGAAATGAAAATACTCAAGTACAGTAAAAGTTGAGTTCCTTTCCACCAAAGGCACTAACTACGTTGAAGGTAAAAATCCACCTAACTGCAGAACGTAAAAAGTGAATAAAGCAACACAATTAATGTGACTTTTGATGAATGAGAGAAAACAAAGTCCACTAGCTGATTACGGGGAAAACGAGAATTGGGTGACCATTTTCTGTTAGAGCCAGACAAACCTTTGATTGCTGTTTTAACACTTCAGATGTGTCACTGTAAATAGAATGTGGATTCAAGTTTTTAATAAGAAGACGATTGATGATTTAAGCTGCCACAGATTGAGATTGAGTTCAGTTGTGTTCTTAATGGGGAAGGATTGATTAGAATCCTTTTTCTTTGGCAAACTTTCAGAATCATTAACAGTCAGTCTTTTGCAGCATGAACAAAATGTTCCCGACATTCTTACGGGAGGTTAAGTAATGTGTTTACTGCACAGATGGTCTACCAGCAAGTAAATATGCTTGTGTTGTGGTCGCCGACAGCTGTGTTGCAGTGGGATGGATGGGAATCTGTCATTCAGAGCGCAGGGTTTAGACTGAAGTCACCGCCGTATGAATTTGACTTGTCAAGATGAAGTGAGAGAGAGGTGAGAACCGATCAGGCACACGAAACCAAAGGTACAGCTGCGTAAAGAAAAATGGTGTTGCTATTTAAAGGAGATGGGCGGTGAGAGCGTATACAAGAGGGATAAATAAATATATAAAATGGCAGAACAAAGGGGGTGGGGCATTTTTGGAGAAAAGAGGGAAGAGATATTATGAGGAGGATGGTGTGATGGTATCAGTGACTCTCAGACATGCACTTCTCACACCCAGCTCATTAATCCTGTGTATGATGCCTCTGGGGGTGATTTATGAGCCATTATGAGAGGTGTGGGTTGAACAAAAAGCTGAACTTCATAGGCACACATACCTTTTTTAAAATGGAGTGCTGAGGTGGACTGAGTGCAGCCCAAGGTAACAAAGGGTGAACCACGTGTCCAAAATGCAGATTTCTTTTATTAAAGCTGAGACCATTTTTTATTACTGTGGAGGTTTTGAATTAAAGCCTCAATCTGTGTTTTAAACCTGCAATAACTGGCTTTTTTTGGCCACTTGGGGGCAGCGTCAACAAGATGTGAGCACAACATTGACATCTTTAATAAGCCTTTTAAGGGTCTTGTTAGCGAATAGTTGCCTTTTTAACACATCCAGCTGTTACGAATCAACATTATCATACATATGAAGTTGTGTATCTGGCCCCATAATGAATGTGAGCGCAGTATTCACTCTCTTTTAGCTCTGTTTTCGGACTCTACAACGCCTGAGGAAAATATGTCTCCATTTGCTAACATTGCTATTGGCCTTGTTTACCAGCTAGTTGCTAACTATGCATGTTTGCTGTTTAGTGCTTATATAATTTATCCACACACACATACACAAAAGGTTTATTTTTTTTTTACCTGTGGAAGACAATTTGCTCTGTGTGTTTTGGGATGAGTCATGCTCTGAGAAAAGCTCAGGCAATAAATTCAGATTTCTGAAATGGAGACTAGTGTGCGGACACTTTTGATTTCTTTTCATTGACACATCTGGCACCCTTTTTAAAGACTTTTGACAGTGTGCAAAAGCTTTGAAGATTTATTCACCACGAGGCCAGAAATAGCGTGTATGCCGGGTAATGACAGCCAAATTAGGTCTAGTCCTTCTCACGTACACTCCAGCCAACATTTGGCACCAGGCCTCTCTGTATGTCTTTTTAATAACCTGCCATTCTTCACCTTTTACCCTCCTGCATCACCTCGATCATTTTCTTCTCTCCGTCTGCTGGGAATGTTTAGAGAGGTCCCCTTCACTGTCTGTCTGGCTGACAGCTTCTGTTGGAGATGTGTCTGTTTTTAGCCGAGCCTGTCCTGTCTAAATAGATGTGGGTGGTGTCCCTCTGGCTGCTGAAGGATGATTGATTCTATTAAACATTCAGCAGTGCTCTCTCAGTGCCATTCACACTGCTTACTAATTCATGGAGAAAGAAACCGCCTCATAAAAGTCAGCAGTACTGTGTACCCTTGACGGGAATGCAGCTTTGTGTGTTTCTCTTTGTTGCTTGTGCGTTTGCACAGACACATTTGTTGACCATAGGAGTTGTCCTTATATTCCTGCGCACCCACGCGGTGTGCTTTCACTTGTTCTGGCCTATGAGACCTCTGCTCAGGTTGCCATGGTGGGAATTATTTGAGGTCACTGGACTCCATGAAATAATAAGGCTGATAACGGGTGCAGCAAAGCTAACAGGAGAAGGAGGGAGATGTCAATCCAGGACCGGCAATCCTGAGGGTAAAACGCACAGAACGCCTGACTTCTAGTAATTTGCTATGAGAAGCTGCAGGCCCCTCTGGAGAAGCACAATGGAATAGCTGGTGACCAGAGACGGGCAGGTAGTGCCGAGGGCAAAAGAGGTGGGAAATAGTGTGGTGGTAATGTGCTGACACCCTGTGGATTTATCTGACCGGCAGTAGCGCCTCGATGTCACTGTTTTGTTTGTATCTTATGTACAAGGACGCTCGCTCATTAGCACGCCGGTGACGCGGCACACATTGCTGCCAGTGGTTTTACACCATTCAACGCGTTTGTTAGGGCTCGACAACACACACAAGACATTTGCCAAGCCTTTCTTTTAATATTGAACGTCCTTATTTGTATGGACCTCCCTATATTTCTGTGCCGCGTGATGGGCCAACTCTATGGTCGGTGGACTTATTTTGGCCACTTTAAGGAGCTGACAATAAGTGTTTTTATATTTCTGCCTCATCAGTATTGAAAGCATCAAATGTGATGTCAATAATTAACCTCTAAAAGCACATGTTGTCCATCAACAGTAGTTTCAGTGGAATGTGCAGTATGAGTCTTTGTCTAAGTGCAGGCTTTCATTGACTGATGGCTTATACGGAACAACTGCAGAGATCCACTATGGCTTTTCAACATTCATCACCTGGGTATACAGTGTTCTTATGAGTCACAGAAGTCCCCGTCCCTTCTGGGCTTTGACTTACTTAACTCGGTGAGGAGTATCAACTTACTCATCATAAGACCTCAAACTGATTTTCTGAAGTCTGCGATGAAAAGCTGTGGCATGTAGGTGTTTCTGGCTGCTTGGTGCAGTTAAATGTTGTTGACGTAAGCGGAGCCAGTTAAAAAGGCCGTAAGGAGGCTGTGAGATGAGGGAGTGGAAAGAGTGTTATTTATCCTTCGTCCAACATTATTCTTCCTGTTTCCCCTGCCACAGCCAGACCGTAAGTGCAGACTCGAGTGAAAAGCTCGGTGCATTTATCTACCTCAGGTGGTTGGCTATCTGTAACTCAGCTGACAAAAGCTCTCTGGGTTGGCCTTATGGTCTTGTGCTTCAGTCCTGCAGGGCCTGAAGGCCATTACTCAGCCCAGCAGCTGGACAGCACAGAAAGCAGTAAATGTGGGGACTTTTGTGGGCTTTAAACAGGTTAAAAGTTTTAAAATCAGTTTAGCTAAATAATAAAAAAAGACCCTTGAAAAGTATTAAAACGTCTTTATCTGCATTTCACAAGGTGTTGGTTTTTTTGGAGCTTAAACTTAAATGTAAGTTACGGTGTGTTGCTGATAACCAGTTACAACTTGCGGTGGTGTTGTCTTAAAATATGTTTAAAAGGTCTGGAATTTACCTTCCAGTTCCCTGCATACACCCTGTTAAATCTCCAGAGCTGTTGGTTAAATGTTCAACTTGCCAATGAATTAAAAAAATATATCTGTCATTGAAAGGCAATGCCATAATATCCACAATAATCATATTCTCTGTCATTTCATGGCCAATGTTCCCATCCGAGGGCGGGGGGGTTTGAACGCGGGGCGGAGATCCCGATGGAGGCGGAGACACAAGAGAGGATCCCCGATGAAGGAGCTCTGCCCTCGCTGTGTCTGAAGCAGGTCTACCCCAAGTACAGCAAACAGTTCAACTACCTGCGGCTGGTGGAGCGAATCGCCGCGCTCTTCATTCGCTTCCTCGGGGTCAAGGGCAACATGCGCCTGGGCCCCACTGCTTTCCGAACCTTCATCAGGTACACGTTTAATTCATTTCGTAGCTTTTCCCACAGCAGGGCCCCACATTTAAAAATAAATAAATAACTAAATTGTCCAAATGAAATACTGCAGCGGTTTTCTGAAAGCAAGGTCTAAAATGAAAAAGAAAAAAAAAGATAAATCAAAGCAGCAGAGTTAGTAAAGTTCAGTTTAATTAACAATACTGTTGATATGCATTGGCCACGAAAGATGTTGGTCACGTGCCACTTTTAATAATTCAATCACATCCAGCTTGACGCCTTTATATAGAAAGGTACCGCTGGGGACTATGAGCTAGGCTCTTTCTGTTTCCAGTTATCATTGATTTAGATATGTTTAAAACAAAATTGTTTTTATTGCACCGGTGTTTCAAATAAAGACGAAAATCAAACTGAACTTAAATTGAATTTTTTGTCTGTTACAACACACGTCATGTTCTGTGTGAGTCACGTGTCCTTTTGTGGAGAAAACAAACCAAAAGGGAGAAATGTGTATTTTATATTTTTTGGTTTCGTGATGGTGCCCCCCTCTTTGCATTATTTAGGCATGATATTGTTAGTTCTCCTTCCATGTAGCCAGAGAACATGTTTCCATGCAGCCAATTAATCCTTTGCATAAAGCAGCAACATCACTGCTCTATCACAGGCAGACGGTCGCACTGACTAACAGCCAGACAGCAGCAGCACATCATAAGACACTTTGAACCACATGAACAAGCGACCACCC
Organism: Gadopsis marmoratus; assembly: GCA_036023855.1. Classification (NCBI taxonomy): domain Eukaryota; kingdom Metazoa; phylum Chordata; class Actinopteri; order Centrarchiformes; family Percichthyidae; genus Gadopsis; species Gadopsis marmoratus. The sequence continues at coordinate 21,843 of JAVQJF010123150.1, read as the reverse complement.
GGGAGAAGTGCACTGCTACCATCAGTTTGTAGGCTAGATGGCTTATTAGCTGGTCAGCTGCAGCACGTTAAACGGCACGTAAACATACTTGCAAATATCACTTCGGCCCATTGAGACACTGGTGTGGTCCTAACTCTTCAGTACCACTAACGCAATGTATGTAATGTAGCGCAAGTTTGTTAACTTTGCCTGACGGTCCACTGCTGGACCTGTCAGTCGAACACAGACACTCCCCAAAGAGCCTTTTCTCCTTTTTTTTAGTGATTAAAAACAACAATTAACAATACAGTTAAAAAAAAATGCACTGAAAAATGGGACGACTAAATGTGATTTCAGTTGGACTTTACACATCTGGACTGGTATACGTTAGATTCCCTGATTGTTTTTTAGGACCTGTAAACTGAGCAACAGTAACTTCACCATGGCTTCAGTGGACATCCTCTACATAGACATCACACGCCGCTGGTCAGCAGGAGTGATGCCCAATTCAAAAGAAGCAGGTAATGCGTGCACATACACACACGCATGCATGTAGAGGACAGGGAGTCGGGTATCTTTGAGAGTCGGAGTAAATAATGTGCTTGGAGATAATTGCGTGTCATTCTTTGTCAGACTACCTCTGACACCGTGCTGCCGTAATTGAAATGAGCTGAGATCACAATGTGACAGCGAAGAGAGTATCCGACATGAATTATTCAGACACTGCACCTTGCGAGGAATGTTTGTGAGGCGAAGCGGATGGATGGAGATCACATGGACCAGGATGGAAGGGCCTGTACAGACGAGATTGTGGGCTGAATTTAGAATGAGCTCATACGTATTCAGAGGGACTGAAGTCGGAGTCTGTTATTTCTGTGTATGTGCATTGGAGAATTTGTGGGGAACCAAGGAGAGGTATAAGGTATATTTCTAAACTTTGACTTCTAAAAAAAAAAATAGTTTTGTTCGAATATGTGGCAAAGTTTCAAAAGGACACAATTCATGTAAATGCTGTCTCGCACCAGAATGTTGTTGTGATCTGTAACAATTCTATATCAAACCTACCAGCTCTCACCATGTTAGTCCGCTGTGACAAGCATCTCGGTAATCTTTCCTTGGTTTTCTGCACATTTGTGTTCCTCTTCTAGGTTGAGAATATCAGAGGCTGCAGTGGGAAATATTAGGGTGAAAACTCAGCTCCTCCTCAAGTCAGGCTCTTGTTTTCTGAACAGTTTGTTTTCTTATTCATTCTTTGACCTTCGGTCACTCTGACCCTAGGCAATATCTGTAGATGATAAAAGTTTGATATGTAAGGTCAATAAGATCCCTATGTGTCAGAATATTTAAGTAATAAATTAAGCTACTGACGAAGCATCGTTTCTTCATTTGAAATGGCTTTTTCACTTCATGTTTACATTTTTCCTACGTACTGATCCGGCCTCACTGCAACCCCGCTTTCTGTTTTTCAGGTATGGGACTACAGGTATTTGTGGAAGCCTTTTTCTACCTGGCAGGTCGCAGGTTCAAATCCCTGTTGTTGAGGCAGCAGGTAGCGTCACTGCTGGAGCTGTGCGAGGCTCAGCTCGAGTCCCAGCCGGGCGGCGAAGACAGGCGCTCTGTGAGCTGCAGCCGGGCGCTGCCACGAGCCATAAAGACGCAGACGCTGGGCCTCGCCAACACCCAGATCAACTCTCCGGCTACCCTGCGAAGGGCAGCCAGCCAGGACTACCGGCTGCATCAAAGACTCAAGCCTCTCACACTCAGGGCCAACGTGGAGAACTGACGAGACACTAGTCATCCAACTCCCAAACACTGCCTTTAGTCTTCTCCACAGGAGCTGGGAAATTAGGTATCCATCTCTCCTCCACAGCTCCCGCAAGGGGGGATGATGGGAGCTGAGAGGAGGACTAGCTTGACCCCTGCTGACTGACTTGCAGGAGGACTGTTCTCTGCCTGATTGCTTTTTTCTTTTTCCAGAAAAGGGGAAGATGTCCATGCTGTGTGTGTGTGTGTGTGTGTGTGTTGGGGTGTGGGAGTGGAAATAGAAGTAGCGTTGCATTTCTTCCTCCCCTCCCGGTGTGATTATCTATGACCATTGTGGTCCAATCAGGAGGGAGGACATGGCTGCTTTAATATCTAATATACTTACTGATTCTACAGGGCAGCTTTTTGCTTCCCTTCACCTTCGTCTGGCAACACCGAAAGCAAACATTATTTTCAGGGATAACATTAGATGCTCCGGCTTCACATTCAAGGCATTTACCCGCATCACACAAAAATAAGTGGGTGTAAGGGAGTGTCCTTAGTATGCCTATTATTATATTCTTGATTTTTAACATGTGAACAACTCTTCGTTTGCACAGATATGGACGTGAGGGCGACTGTGAATGTGTGTATGTACTATATTGTATTTATTTGTGTTTAGCTCAATGGTGAAAACCTATTTCCAGCCAGTTGCCCCAGCTGAGCGTCCCGGCTCTGTGAGCCCATTAGTGATGAGTTAAGTGAATAAGTATTCAAAGGGAAAAGGCCACGCTGCCACTTATCCTTTTCAGTTCAGCAGCTATCCCAGCCAGGCAGCCTCAGACCTCCAGCGAACACGGTTTTAGGATGATTGCTTTGCAGCCGCACAACTGCCATTGGGAATGAATTATTCCAGAAGTAACTGCATGGAACAAAATGCTTTGTTTCTTAAATGTGATTCAGATGGCTTTTGTAATAAAACCTCGGTTACGCACTAAATGACTGCCGCTGGTGGGAGCCGACCAGAAAGGTCGTGGACCGTCGCTGTCATTTCAGATTATAAACATTAGGTACTCACTGAACATTAATGCTCGAATTGTGTGTTGTTTTTTCTTCTTTTACACTAAGATTACTAGATTAATTTGCAGACCAGGAATTAGAACGTATTACTTAAACTCCTGCAACGTGGGCAGCTGTTAAATACGTACAGTGACCTAAACATGTTAAAGGTTTCTGCTCAACATACTGTAGGACTGACATATTTATTGCAGTATGTTTAAGATGACATGAAGTAGAATTATGGGGTTGTATACAATCATGAATAAAATGTTGAGCAAAAAATAAACCTAACTTTGCCCTTTGAACTGAAGATGTGTGTCTGTCGATGTGGCTGTTGATATTGACCAGATATTTGGCAAAAAATAACCTTTAACCTGTGTATTTAAAACGCACACATTTGAGCAAAACACGCGAAGGCTGGATGTGCATGTTGCTGCAAATATACTGCACAGCTCGCATGTACACCGTCATTGTCTCATCATTAGGGGATGACGACGTGTTTGTCAGTTTGTGCTATTTACGTCCGTGTCTTGAACGGGGCTGACAGATGAGCCGGTCGATTCTGTAGCTGCAGTGCCTTTAGTTTTCAGTGTTGCCCAGTGGTTCACCAGCTTTTTACCTTTTTGTTTCCATTGAAATGTTGTGCTAGTTTGTACGGATCACACACACGTTGTCTTGTCCTTTGGCTTTGGGATGTTGTGCTGATGAAGCTACAGGCTGTAAAAACAAGATACAGAAGTTGATACAGGAGTGCCGGTGCCAAGTTATCTCAGCTGTGACCCTGATTAGTCTACGGTGGTGACAGAATGCTTGCAAAGTACAATTTGTCTGAATGAACTTTACATCCACGTTTGCATCCTTTACACCATTCCCTTCCATTTATTTCTTTTGGTACGTAATAGGCTTTCTGTGGTGGCCTATGAGCTTTGGTCAAGCTTTTAACAGATGGCTTTGCTTCTATAAAATCTCTTAGTTACGCATAAAATAGACACCCGAATCTCACAACACTCATTGCTTTGTCCTTTCCATTTGGAGTTGTTTTGGAGAGGAGTTACAAGTGCGTACTCCTTGCCTGTTGCTCTGTGCTTGGCAGGGAATCGTCTCGCCATCAACAAGTGGCTTAAAGCGCGGCTATTTTTTTCTAGCCTTTGATGCTTTCTGAGTGCATGGGTGGCAGCATTAGAGTGTGGAAAGACTATTGGCTTGTTGTATTAGCCTGATGTCCTAAATGCGTGCCTTTGCCCCCCCGGGGGAGCCTGTTCCACTTGGCCAAGGGAAAGAAGCGCGCCTCACAGGGAGCAATTAACAACACAGGGGCTTTACTTTAAAACGCACACGATGAGAATCTGCTGTTAATAAGGCCCACTTTCCAAAATTTCATCGCAATGCTGTACAACAATATTACTCTCGTGCTGCAGCTCTCCTGCCATCGAGCCACAGCCTACTTACAAACACAATGCGAGGCGTTTTTATATAACAATCAGCTCAATTTACAGCTACTGCTATATGAGAGAGACATTTTGCTTCAAAAATCCCCTTTTTTGTTGTTCAGGCCATTTCAGGCTTTCTCCTACCCGCTGTGGGGAATAACAATCAGGCAGTATGTAGGTCAGGCTCGCTGAGGAGTAGACACAGCTCCAACCGGTCTGTCACATCCCACCATCAGACCCTCCAAACTGCCTTTGGACGTCGAGTCTGAGCATATGTTCTCTCTCTAGCTGCTTGTCATCTATCTAGGCCTGCCTGAGTATTTAACGAACACATGATTCGTTTCGCTTTCGCACTCAAATTAAGCTTCATTTACATTTCACAATAGAGCTTCGCAGGGAACGTGAGGGACAGACACGAGGACGAGATTTTAAAATAGCTAAATAAAACTTTAATAGGTCTAGTTGCAAATGTACATAAATTGCACAGCCACATTTTGTCAACACAAATTCCTCTGTACATTATTGTTTTGTCACTGTCGTCAAAGGAAGCAGAACCCAGCAAATACTTTATACTTTCAACATACTTACAAAAGTATTTTCTACAAGATAATAGAAAACATACAACATCTTTTACTTTATTTATAGCTTTATATTTTGATTGATCTTTTGTCAGACTGGCTGAACTGTGTGAAAAGTCAGCACATGGTTTTTCTGACTGATAGAATTGCAACTGAGGTGGGAAGATGGATGCGTGAGAAGTTAAATTAGAAACCAAACATTAGAGCGAGTCTTCTACTTTACGTTTTGCACATGTACTGATGCAGCATACGCGACAGCCTTACATCAGTTAACGTTCATTATTGTACATTACAGTTTAAAGCAAGAGACTACGCAACTTTTGCTGAACCGCCACTGCTAAACTACCGTTGCAGCTAAATGCTAAACCATAGTTTACAAGGAATGGTTTAGCATTTAGCTAAAATGCTAAGCTATTGTGGAGAAGAGTCAAAGTCAATGAGCTAATGAGCCATATACAGCAAAATGTATCTAAAATTTGCTAACGTTATAACAGACCAAGTAAGGCTGTAACGTTAGCGTCAAAACTGTTTAGCTAGCATTTAGCTAAAATTCTAAGCTATTGTAACAATAGCACAAATGGAGAAGAGTCAGCAAATTCAATCAATAATGGGTCTTTAACAGCATAATTAACCAAATATTTGCTACCATTAGCCCCAAGAAGCTTCTGGTCTAAACAGACGAAGTACCAATAATGCTGTAAGTTATCTAGCAGTAAATCTTATGTATTTAATTGAGCAATAGTGGATTTTATTGCTTATGAATTCAACTATTACTTCTAAGAGGAACAATGTATTTTTCTTCTGATAAAAGTAACATGTTCTCGCTTTAATATCTGCAGTTGTACAAAATTGTTTTAGGACTGAATGCCCGGTAAGATATGATCAGAAGGAAAGTCCTTTATCTGAGATTGTTTTGCAGCCGGAGGATTTTTCAGTCTGAGGCTATTCCTTTCCATTCAAACAGGAAAAAGATAAATAGTTCTGTTTATCTGATATAACGGCTAGACCAAAATAATCCCTTTCTTCGGTTTTGAACTTTGCCAAGTTAAAACACCTGAAACAGGTGCTGTGCTAAAAAAAAAAAAGGAAAAAAAAGCAAATTATAAACACCACAACCACTGAACATAAAAGTGCATAGAGCTAGACTGATGAGAAATACAGGATTGTGCTTGTGAATCTCATCGAGACTGGACTCGCGCTTGGCCTGAAGCCAACGAGGCATCCTCCGCGACCTCCCAAGAGTCGAACTCCTACTTTTTTTGGCTAGTGATATTACACTCTAAATACAAAAACAATAGCTTTAACAGGGAGAACACTGACAGGTTAATTTAATTGTATAGTTCTACCCAATGAGGACAGATGACCGACTGAGCTATTTTGTATTTACAATATCCATAATGATACAGCAGAGTTTGAGCACAAGATACATTTACAAAAAGCTCCGTTAACATTAGGTAAAAATAGTGTGAGCATTTTATTTACACTTTCCCAGGCTGTCCAGCCTCTTGGTACACTCAGTTATCATATATTCACTGTATATGTTTGCAGCAAGCCATTCATCATCATCATCACCTTCCAATTGGCAACAAAAGAAAACAAATGGTGATACTGATGCTACCGTCGGCTCTAGAGCAAGGATGAAGCATGCAGAGCCTCACGCTTGATGTACACAGTCTGTTACAGGTAAGAAAAATGAATACAAAAATATACAAAATACAGATGCCGAGGTGGTATGGAGCAATGCCAGGAGAGATTAGAAGGACCAAACCCCATCTTAAGACCAACTGTGAGTTAGCATCTTCACATTCGGAAGAACAAGGGATGCTGGAGGGTGGAGGTGTGTACGAAAAAGAGAAGAGAAAAGAGGGGAGAGATGATGCCACTAGGATTAACAGAGTCACAGTTTGGATGCAGCGCACTTCATCACCACTGACAAACGAAGCAGTTAGAGAGAAAATGTTGTAACTTAGGAGGCCATTATTACAATGGCTCACCAGTCCAGTGTATAGTATGAGTGAGCGTGTCTAAACGCGTCTCAATAGCTCTTGTGCTACTAGAGTGAGAAGACCACACGCTTGACTCATGATCAAACCAAAATCCAAAAGTAATTGAGTTGAGGTTTAACCGATCCGTGTCTTTAAGCACCAGAAGAAGAACCGATCACTTGACTGTGCAAGTTACAGTACACCGGAGCTGCTAGAACTACTGTACTGACATTTCTCTCAAATGTGGTGCATATGGTATGTAAAGGGTTAAGTGCCGTGGAGATTTGAGGGATGACTGACGGTGCTGATCACTGCTCGTTGTGGCCTCCTTCTCCAGGGGCTCTAAAGCAAGCTACACACTACAGTCTTTCATCGAAAGAGAAGAAAAATAAAACTAGATCTCACTCCTAAATAAAGGGCTGCTTTTATATTTGAGATTATCAAATATAGATATAGATATGTGTGTATACTCTATAGAAGAAAAGAAAAGAAATGCATACATCTATATTAAATTTAATATAGTATCACATAGAATTCATTTACTTTAGTTTTCATAATACATTTTAAGTGTGTACAATTTCATTCTGTATACTTTACAAATCCACAGTATAGGTTGTGCCTTATTTTTGCAGAAATAGGGGAGCTGCGGGATAAAGTCGAGGTGTGTTCCTTACTTAAGGCGTTTCATGTACCAATAGCTTTTCACAAAGTGCACTACATAGGGATGGAGGGGGGAGGGGGGGTCCACGGGGCGTGCAGGAACACACCCAATGAGTGACAAGGGACATAAAGAAATTTGTTTTGGACTAAAAAAAAAATATATATATATATGTTTTTAGCTCCTATTTGGTTCTTTATAAACAATGACTTTAAAATAAAGCACTAGAAAGTAATCCTCTCAAGACAACTAAAGTGATAATCCTCAATGCCTGTTATTGTTTTTAAGTGGGTCCACTTGGTCGTCAAGAGGGAGAAGAAGAATAAAGAGAGACAGGAGGAGAGGAGGGTTGCTAGGGTGACCGTGTCTGGCGGTCGTCACTGTGTGTGGTTATATAGTGGTTCGTCCAAGGCTCAGGCAGGGTCTTGAATTGTCCCAGCGACTGCATACATCTGCTGGCAAAGTTGTTTCACTGATGGACAGCTTTGAGTTTCATATGTACAAGCTCTGCCCCGCCTCCTCTGGCCGTCACCCCCGTAATGAAGGCCGTCTGGTGATCTTGCTCTCTTGGTGATCTGTCTGAAGTCCCCGCCTCTTCTGGCTGGCCCTTCGGAGTGATGTCCTCACTCCTACGCATGTGTCCAGAAGGTGGAAATGTTTTGCAAAAGTACTGCGCTCTGCTTTTAAAAACACACGTACACCCTCGCAGTCTGTCAAAAGGGCATGCATCCATGCATGCATGTAGGTGACCACTCACTGAATAGCTGTACACACACACTCGCAACACTCACTCAGGGCAGATGCCAGTCTGTCTAACAATTGCTGCTGTTCCTAAACTCTCCGTTTTCAGTAATCTGCAGTTTGGTGGGGTTGGTGGGGGAGATGCCGTTGCGGGTCTGAATGCTGTAGCGCTCCTTCAGCTGGGTCAGAGCGCTCATCAGACGGGCGTTGGCTGCATCCAGCGACGCTATGCGCTTCTCCTGCACACACACATAAATAGTTAGAGAAACATTCAGAGTCTCTGCAAAAACAACCTGCATTTATATTTACAGACAAGCCCGAATGAAATGTTTCTTGCACAAGTAGAAGTCACCAAACCCTCTAAGCGAATTGCTTATTTCAGCCCGAATTCCTCACCTGCTCATGACGAGATCTGCATATGTGAGATTTGATCATTAGCATTATCAACGCCCCCCCCCAAACTGCCATGTTATGGCTACCTGTTCTGCTCCATCTGTGGGCAAGTTTCATTCACAAAAATGATACCAAAGGGTATAAAAGAAGATTTTCACATTTCAAATCTGTCGGAAATCAGCAGACTAAAACCACAAAAAATCTTTTAATTTAAGATAATCCTTTATTAGTCCCTCAGTGGGGAGGTTGCGGTGTTACAGCAGCAAACCTGAGCACCAGGTATAGTAATAAGTATAGCATGCAAAGAAAAATAAAAAATACATGTATGTATTGCCACAAACCGGCTCAACGTCTGTGACAAAGAGGAGAGGCAAGTCGGGTGAATGTGCCAATTGATGCTTTTATTTGAAATGAACAAACAGAACTATTTACAAAAGGGAACATGAGGTGTGAAAGGTAGGAGCATCAGCAGCGAATGGAATGTATGGTTGAGTGTAGAAATGTTGCACAAGTGTCGTAAGCAGCAGAGAGAGAGAGAGAGACACCAGGCTGGTATTATATGCTTCATGAAGGCCCACACAGGTGCCACCCAATCACCCTAACGACCCTCTCACTGCAAGCTCCTGCAGGAAGAGACCAATATCCTGCAAGCACAAAGGGGAGGGGTCGTAACAATATACAAAAACTATTGGATTTACATTATTGCACATATGTATTTTGGCATTGCACGTTGTGTGAGTTTCCAGCGTCCGTTTTGAATTGGGCTACCCGAAACATTAGAGAATATTATACCGCTGTGTCATAGCAGGGCCATGACAGAAATAAAGAGGGAATGATTTGACATGAAGTGAAACAACGGCATGTTGACGTGCCCGTCGCATGTCCGTGACTTATGTGGGAGGCAGCCAGGGGAATGTGACAGTCACGGAGATGGATGAGAGAATATTATAGTACAGTAGGTGATGTTACACTGTCAGGTGTTATAATGGAGGACGCTCCCGTGGGCATTAAGATCCTGAGGCTAGTGTGAGAATTTCATGCCACAATACGATGGCAAAAACTAGGCGGACGTCTCGGTAAACTGGCAAGCCATGATTCACACCACACTGGTGCGGTGAATTAATTTTAACTTTGTTTAAGTTATTTCTTTATATTTTAGTCCCACATTTAAACTCCAGGCGATTTCAAAGCCAACAGACACCAGACAAGACATCTGTACATGGACTCGTATGACAGCTCTCTTGGTGTCTCATATATTTCCGTTCGCACCCAAGAAAACAATTCTACTTGGTGAATGTGACAAAGTACGTGGCACTCACAAATCTCTGTGTGAGTGCTTCTTGCATGAGGCTCGCTGTGTTAATTGTATAATGTGGGCTGAGCTGAGCCACAGAAGCAGACTTCCCTCCCCGTCTTTATAATGAGCTTGTTAGTTTCATTCTCTCTGCGTGTTTACTGAGGGAGACAACGTGCTGCCTGGCTGTGTGCGTGTTTGTTTGCAGATGCAAAGTCTCATTACTTTAGGCGTGAAGGAGATTAATCACCTCTGTATGTCCGTGTCTGGGTTTTTGTGAGTGTCATGCAGCACAGTTGCCCCTCCAACCCTTTCTGCTGTAAAATCACTTTGACATTAATCTCCTAAGTTGCATATTTGCACGTAATTGTGTTGCGTCCGTGTGTTTGCATGCAAATAATGTACACTTTTTCCAGCGTATAGAAGAAATTATATTCACAGACGACTGTAACAAAACACTCCAGCAGTGTTTCCTCCTTTATGGCATGCCCACACTAGCATTCTCTGCTTAATGTATAATTATGTTAGCAACAATCAATATCAAAAACTCCTTGCAGCAAAGCGCTCTGAAGCAACACTTCTGCGTTTTCTAAGAAGGATTTGAAAAACAGTTCTATATGAATAAGAACCACATGGATTATAGAAGAGCTACATGTTGACAGAAAACTAGATAAGAAATTTGTAAATGTATCTTTTATAAGACAGAGAGTGGGACGGAGCTGAGGATTTCTGCTCAGCCATTCAAGCTTATCATTGCCAGAGCTGAGACGGCTATGAATTAAACATGTCTTTGTATTTCAGTGACCCTTTGTTTCCTCAAGCAGAGAACTCAAGAAACGGCACACACAAATTTGAAACGCGCACCCGCAAAGTATCCACAAAACCACATGCAACCTGCACAGCGGGCGCCAGATATTTCCTGTGAGTCAATGTATTACAAAGGAGCAAACTGACCTGTGCATCGATAATCTTCTGTTTAGAGTCTACCACCGCCTGCATGTCTGAATGATCCTTCTTTAGCTCCTCTTCCACTGACATTAACCTGGAAAAAGAGCACATTTAAACCCGAAGAACAAAACAAATGCACAAAGCTGCATTTCGACACGACAAGCTTCTTCTTTTTCGCCCTACCTGCTGATGATGCCCTTCATCTGGAGGTCCTTGTCGTCCTGCTGTCTGCGCAGGCGCTCCTCCGACTCCTCCAGCCTGGCCTGGTACTCCATCAGCACCTTCTGGGCTTGTTCGTCCTGACCCTTCAGACGGGCCTCGTACTCTTCCAGCTTCTGCACCGACGCCCGCAGCTTCTCCTGCAGCACTGCAATCTCCTGCTGGTACTGAAGAAAAAAGCCGAGAGACGAGGAGATTCTCATCATCGCTATTGTCGTTATCATCATCAACCCTATCAGCAGGGTCCCCTTCTTCACTGCCATAACTGACAAGAACAAAAAAGGAATCTCTCAGTCAGACCTGAGATTATGTCCTTCTGAGCATCATTTCTGTCTGGAATGGAGAGACGGCCTCTTTCTGGGAATCACACGCTTCGTTTACAAGCCATTTTCATTATTGCACTTTCATACTAGACCTGCAAAGCTGCGCCACAAAACATTTCCTCAGAAATCCCTTTGCATTTATGTCAAATTATAAAATTTTCGTTCCAATCAAACACTCCTACGAACACGGAGCAGCTGCTTCCCCAGTCAGACCTCTGGATTTAGCTCTTAAGCCAATGATGTGTTGAGAGGCTAAACGGGCAAAAACACAGAGAAAAAGAAAAGAAAGGAAGTTCAGGATGAATAAAGACAAAGAGGAGGTGAGAAGGGAGGGATGCAACCAGTGAAGTCGGAGTCTAGTCTGTGAAATAAGCCCTGAAAGTCTCTCCCTGACCTCTCGCTGGACCTTAGGGAGCGAGGGAATGAATGGAGGAATCAAATCTCTTCTGGATAGAAAAACACATTTCTAACAGTGAGGGATCAGTCAGCGTGTCGTTGGAAGACCAGTGGGAGTGAAACTACAGACAGGGAACCAGCAATAAGGGTGTACGGTCACACTAGCGGCTCTGTGAGGCTGTGCTTTGGCTGAATGCTATTCAGCATGTTAGCTTTGTTAGCATGCTGGTGCTTGGCAGATATAATGTTTAGCATGTTCACCGTTTTACTTTAGAGTGTTAGCATGCTAATATTTGCTAATTAGCACTAAATAGAAAGTGCGGCGAAGGCGGATTTCCCCTGCATGAATGTCCGTACAACATTTCATGGCGATGCATCCGGTAGTTGCTGGGATGTTTCAGTCCGGACCACGTTGGTAGGCCGACTGACATTGTCATTCTTAAACCCTGCTGCCAGCATGGATAAAAGATGTGATCAGATCATTCTACTTTGGTAAAATCAAACCTTCACTTGATTAAATCCTTGTCTTTTCAGTTTCAGAAAAATGCTACATCTCATCCATTTTTTTAATTTTTTGTCTTTCTGGCTGATAGTGTCAATCTGACCCTGTCAAACGTCTCCTGGATTACAGCTGAAAGCAAAACCAAAGTATCAATCGTTCAATCGATGGTATTCGTGTAACACAAAACTGTCAGAAGTCTCCTTTATTACGGCCTAAACTAAAACTAAACAAAAACCATAATAGACCAGAATATCTGTGTATTATATCTGAACATGATCCAGCTCATTATTCAGCAGTAACTGACAGAACATTGTGAAAGACAAACTATCAGAGCAGACCTAATGATCAGATTCAATTACACACAGTGAGGATGCTGCTGGGATCATTCATCTTTGTCACCTTCTACTTATTTGCCCACGTCACTCTCCTGCCTACCACTAAGAACCCCCCCAAATAGATCGTTCTCTACCCTTCCTCCACTGCTCTCTCCATCACTAATATCCATCTTCTCGTGTCACTAGATCCCCTGAGAATGAATGACATCTACTGTATCTGTAACTAACTTTGTCCTGACCCTCACTCGCACCATATATACACATACATACAGTATATATATATACTGTATACACACACACACACACACACTGTATCTACTCTGGACTACTGATGACTTTCCCTGCACCAGTGGTAGGCAAAGAGTGGCCAGTGGGCCAAATCCGGACCTCCAACAGAAATATTTGGTCCCTTGACAAAGGTTTTCCCTTTTAACTATGACTCGCTCTGTGCCAGTGCATGGGGCTGAAATTAAGCCCACAAATACTATCCTAAAACAAACTGTTTTCAATTAAATAAAATAAATGAACAAATAAAAATTATTGGAAAAAAATGCAGACCTGCGTTTCCACTCCACAAATATTTGCCCCCCTCAATGAACAATGCTGAAAGAAAACTGGCCCATGGTTTTAACCTAATTGCTGCCCTATGTGATCTTATCAGTCACCCCTTTTCTCTTGTCCATTTACTAAAAGAAAACAACAAAAAACTAAGAAGTAATCCGAATTTTTTCTCCTCTTCCTTCTTCTTCTCCTTTTGTCTTTAATAGCTGCAACTGAAATCTAAGAATAAAGTACAACATCTAACATTAACATAGTCAATTGGCTATTTTGACCGCATTTGAATATTTTGTGTAATAAAAGCTTTGCTGAAATTTAACCCTGTGCCTTTGCATCGCTGACCTTTTTAGAAATATGTGTGTATTTTGGTCACTGACTCCATGGACGTTTGACTCTTGCATGGCTGTAACGGTCAGTGTTTGTCTTTGTCACCGCTGTTTGATTGCATGCATTTGAAATTCAATGAACTCAAGGATATAATTAATACATCTGAATATTGATAACACAGAACAGGACAAAATAGAGTTGGAAAACAAATGTGGTTTTGAGCAGATGCTTCTCTGCACCTGCGACATCCGATGATGTTCGAGGTAGACTGTATTTCCGACCATACCAACACTGATCTCGCATCTTTCACAGGACACAATAATTAAGTCAAAATGGAACTCAGAGCTAGAAGCACTGTTACAGGAGAGAGGCTGGAAAAACCCAATCCATAAAAACAACAAACTCCAAATACTGGAGGGAGTTTTCATGGTAATTATATACAAGATACTGTATCACCTCAAAAACAAGAAGTTATTTTTCTGCCCAATTAAAAAGCCTACTTGAATTGAAAAGTTTTACAGTTATACATTTGATCATGGATATATATTAAACAAGCAGCTACTTTTGACACCACCTAAACTAATTCTAGAAATGGACCAATATCCATAAGGGATTCTCAACAAATGGAATGTGGATATGGAGAGAATAAGCTAAAGAATGAAAAATCAAGAATTCAAATATAGCAGATGATGGAGTAAATTTATTTATTATGAATGCCACAATAAAATATTAAACAAGGGCTGGTTTGCCATTGAACGTGGATGAATAGAGGAATGACATCATTATATTAATCGAATCTTCTGTAATTAATTATATTTTTGTTCGCCTTTTGGTGATGGATTGGTTCTGTATGTTCCCTTGTAATTTGTGCTTTCTAAACATATGTAGTTTTGTAAACAGCAGTTTCTCCTTTACTATATCCTTTTTTCCTTCATGCTGTTATGTAATGTTCACCACTGGCAACTGCACTCACATCTTTCCTGATGACAGTTACCTTCATTCTGCACTTCATGCATAATTAGACTTCAAGATTTAAAAAATACATGGCACAAAATGTCAACCTTCCTGTGTTCCACATGCACTTTGCAATTAAACCCTTGCTCTTACATATTCAGTAGTACTCACCTGGGAAATTAATTTTCAAATGGCATTTGTAATTAAGTAAAAAAAAAAAAAAAAAGCTAATAGTATGTTATTATTGCTCTTATTTGTGCTCATCTAAAATGAGCAAATGATCTGATTTATTGGACTTTGTATTTTGCGCCTAACAAGACAAATGCATGCCCTAATTTGTCACAGATCACTAAATATATACAGTATATGTAAATGGTTGTGAAAGCTTAAAATGGCAACTGTAGGGCCTGTATTGTTAAGACTCTATGGGCAATTAGCTGCAGCCTGTGTCTAAGCTGCTGTGGAAGATGTACCGTTTTCCAATCCCTCTCTTGTTGCTGCTTCGCTATTTTAAGGTGGCTGTGGCTTCTTTGTTAAGACTGAAGTTATTGCCTTCTTTGGTTGCTCTCCCCGCCTGGGCTGCTGGCTTCCATAAAGTACGAGCTATGTTAGGATGACAGGTTTGGGAAATAAAAAAAAAAAAAAGGAGGGGGGAGAAGAATGTGGCAGCCAATCAAAGCATGGAAGCGAAGCTGAGGGTGAATGGTTGTAAAGGTTGCTGAGAAGAGAAGCAGGAACGTAGGCAGAGGAAGCAGCAACAAGCCTCTTTCTGTCTGTATCTCTCACACAGATGCAAGCGCACACAATCTCCAACACGCCTGTGTGGATGTACTGCATGTGCATACACACACACACACACACCTGCTTTGGGCTATTAAGTTCATTCCAAGGATGGTAAGAAAGAGACGGGGGCAGTTGTGAGGGTGTGTGGAGTTTTTTGAGGTGGAGGTGGAGAAACCAGCTGAAGTCGAGGTTTCACGGCACGCAAAGTTTCTAGAAGTTATTTTTCATCTCTATATGAGATAAGAGAGTTTTTGACTTGGTTCGCTCAGCGAACAATACAGAAGATTTGTCTTGCGGCAGGAAGTGTATTGTTAGTTCTAAATTAAGCTGCACTTATTTTCATTATCGATGAAGTGTAGATTTTCAAAAACAGCTTTTCAAATGGGAGAATTCGATGCTTTTCATGTCATATATGATAGTAATCTGAATATCTTTGCGTTTTGATTGTTGGTCGAACAAAACATTGAATACGTTTCAAATAATGATGGGTATCTTCCACTATATTACAAAATGATTAATCAAGAAAATAATCAGCAGATTTATCGCTACTGAAAATAATCCTTGTTGTCCTAATATTCAATTCTGGCACCTGCTGACAACCACGCTGCTATTCTTGCCGGCTATATTTAGCTTCACAATTATCCTGACTGTAATAACTCCTTTATACCATTACTGCTGTGACTTTCAATGAATTTCCTACAGATGATAGCCACAACCGAGCTCACCGGCGGCTGCAAAAAACATCCCAGAAAAACAGCCTGAACATTTCAGAATATTGGGAGATTGGGGTATTTTAGGGTCACATGCAGAGCTAGAATGATGCACAATATATACAATTTACCTAAATTCTATGTTATAAATGCGCATATTATGGCTTTAAATGACAATTTGGGTACGTCTATGAGACCTCAGATTTCGGACAAAGACGAGGGCATGGTGGGAATAAATACGGCAGATAATTAAGTGTAGAAGGGGTGTTTTAAGAAGGGAGGTGAATGTGGGAACTAATGAGAGGTAAAGAGAGGAAGGATAGTTAAGTGGGAGTATCAGGGCTGAAGGTTGAGGTGGTTTGTGAAAGGAGGGGTTGGTAAAGGTCAAAGGTTGGATGAGGAGGAAGGTTACCTTCTCCACCTGAGTCAGATCCTCTCTGTTTCTCAGTGACTCGGGCTCCATCCCCTCATGGTCTAAATACTGCACATTCATATTCAATAGCCAGGCTGCTGTGCGGTCCAGCGCACTGGGGTTCACTGGGGAGGGGGCCTAGTGAATACAACACATCACAACACACACACACACAAACAAACAAACAAACAAACAAACAAACGCACACACACACACACACACACACACACATGAGCTGAGTGCAAGTGATAGGGAGGGGAAGGAGGGCAGGTTGCAATAAAAGCACAGAAACAACAGAAATAAGCTTGAAATGCACAAACTCATTTGGATTGAAAGCAGCAGGTGGAATGGATACACACTCCTGTCTTCAAGCTCACGCATACACCGGAGCACACACTTGAAAGCACTGATTTATACATGTATGAGTGTGTACACACGCCTACAGTGTCATACTAGCTGCAAGGAAGATAAATACTGTAATATTAATATTAGTGTAATTGAAATCATCCTGGAAGCAGATAGTAGCAGATAAGGTGTGTTTCTGTCTGTCAGTTACGTGATGGACAGATGAGTAGGGTGGCCGTGGGCTGGTTGGAGGCTGGCTGAGAGGAAATGTAGGATGTTTTTATAGTCCAACACACTCATTAGCATTGAGGGCTTTTGAAAAGGCTGCAATATCTGAATCTGAATATCTGCGAATGGACAAAATCTAATAAAAGAAGAAGAGAAATTTTGTGTCAGCCTACAGATACAATTGATCATAACTTTACTTCATTGTTGGCTTTAGTACCCTCATTAGTAACTAATTGAAGGGTTCGTGCAGCTTTTGAAGAGTAAAATTCAAGCACTTTTCAAGGTATCTAAACCAAAAATGTCCAGACTCTTGTAGCCTTTATATCACATTTAAAATGTTTTTTTCCAAAGGGTATATTCGAATTCAAGCATTTTCCTAACCTTGAAAACATATTTAAATTCAAGGTTAAAATTAAGCATTTTCCAGACTTTCAAGATTTGTGTGAACCCTGTAGTTGGCGACCTGTTGGAAAATGTTCATTTTAATTAAGACAGATGTAATTCAGATGTATTTAATTAATCTAATCAGTTTATAACCAAGATCCAGCTGTTTTAATAGAAAACAATTGTATCTATATGTCAACCATGACATCAAACTACTCTCAGAAGGAACCTGAACGTAAAGCCACTATGCAGAACATAGAAATTTCCAACTTTGGCATCCCACAGTGGTAGACTGAAAAAATACAACCTTCCCTCCATGGATCTGACCCAGGGCCACTGCACTAAATCAGCTGAAAGCAACACATAGGCTGCACCAATTATTTTACTCACATGCTGCTACCAACAAGACTTAGAGTCTACAGCCACACTAAGACTCCATCTAGCAGTTGTTGATGCATCTCAGTCAAAACCACAAATGTTAAAGCTCATAGTGGCGCTAGAAGAAGAGTCAGGTGATCACCAAAGTCAGTAGGATCCACCGTCTGGGAACCATGACAATATTACAAAGGTAAACCAATCCATGTAGTAAATGTCGAGATATTTGACTAGACAAGGGAAGACTTTGACCTGCTGTTGGCGCCAGAGAAACTGGATCACAAAAGTTCATCATTCATGTGTAAAATCTCATGCCAATCCATCCAAATGTAATAGAAATATTACAGTCTGGACCAAAGTGGTGGAGCGACTGACATTACCACCGTAGAGCCACGCCTCTAGCATAAATAGAAAAGAATAAACGATACTATAATCACATAAAAACTCTCCACATAGTGGCTTTAAGGTCCTGAACTTAAGATCTGATGCTTCAACCATAAATGTGTATGCTGAGCTCCCCTAACATACAAATTAAATTAGGGTTTGGTGCCATCAGTAAATCAGTCAATCTAAATTAAATCCTGTAGACTATTCCAAGGCATTATGGTTAATATGCAGATGCCCTCCCTTTCAGTCAGTCACCAAGGGCAACCACTGACCTGCGTTTTTAATTACAGCCTTTAGTCCTGACCCACCAATAAAGAACACAGACTTATCAGCGAAAGCATGGAAGAAAAGCGCCGATTTTAAATGGAAACTTCCCACTATGACCACACACTGACACACATACTGTATGAAAATAGTAACCCAAAAATATGCTGTATGTTTGTATCCATGAGCTCTGTTCTTTGTTACCTCGTGTGCATGTGTGAGCACATATATCGCTAGTTATTAAGATGCTAATTGTGCCGCCACAACCCTCATTTTCAGCCCATTAAACTTGACCAGTAAAACAGCGGTGAAGTGATGAGCTGCCTGTATGCAAATTACTGTTATTACACGCACAATGACTGTAGTTCATTAGGGCACAATGTGCAGAGTGTCTGTGCTGAGCCCACCCACACAGCCCTTTCCAGCATGCTATGAGACAAATGGGCATTTTGTATCAGGAACCATTTCTATATCTATAATTTCAGGTGATTACAAAGAGAAAAGCAGCAATAGTTGGCGCCCTAATGAATATCATCCTCAGTTATTGTAAGTTAAAGACGTGCACGCTATAGTCCAGGCTCCATGTGAGTCCCATACCTGTTTGTGCTGAGCCCTCTGCTTGGTCTCAGGACTGTCACCTTTGGAGGAAGAGGACTGCTGTCGTAACCGGGCACCGCTGCCGGGCCAGTCGGGTGATGATGTCATCATGTTGCCAGAGGAGGGGCGGGGGTAGGGTCCACTGTTGAGCAGATTCGGGGGTGTGCGGCCCCGAGTAATGCTCTGAGGCGGAGGTTGGTCTATCCTCCGCTGTGGGCCAGCACTGTTCTGTCTGGGGACGGTGGGCTGGTGCTGTGTTTCTGTGAGGGACAGCTGTCGGCGGTTGAACTCCCCTGAACGTCTGGTGTACTCATCACCACTGCTCCCCCCACCCCCCCCTCCTCCTCCTCCTCCTCCTCCTCCACCATGGTTCAAGAAGGTGTGCTTCGCTCCCGCTGGTCCGTCTTCGTTGTTGCTATGGGAACTGACAGAACTGTGGCACTCTGATCCCGAGTCGGTCATTCCACGAGGGGACACAGGCAGGCAGGCTGCCATCTGGTAGACTGGGTTCTGGAAGGACAGAGGGGCTAGTAGCTGTGCAGGTCGGCCTGGGGTGCTTTCTGTGCCCAGGCTGGTGGGGATCTGGCCTGGCCTCCTCAGGGTGGGACCTCCAGGAAGGTTGCCCTGTGGAACTCTGGCTGACCAGCCTCCACCAGAGGCTGGACCCTCACCCAGAGCATCCGAGGAGCTGGGACCTGGGCCGCTTTCCAGACTGCGGGGGTCTTGGAGGTCCACCATGGACAGACTCTTGCTGCCGTTGGACATGCCAAGGTCAGGTTCGTTGGTCTCAGAGTAACTTGAACTGCGTGCTGGGGAAGGCTGGATCCCCGAGCTCCTTGTCACAAAGAATAGGTCCTTATTTTCTGGGGTAGGGGAGGGTAACCTGGTGAAGTCCACTAATCTGAAAGAGACAGGCCAAAAAATTAAGCAAATCTGGCATGCATTTTAAAACCTCAGCCAATTAAGATCTGTCACAAATCAACTGATAACCTTGAGCATTTATTTAACGAAGAAAGCCTAATCGAGATGACAAATGTCACAGAATCAGAACTGAACATATAAATAAAGTTAATGAAAGTAACCACAAGCATATTAGAGTTCTCATCCCAGAAACAACCTGAAATGGAACCTAAGAAAAACCTAAAGCAAGAACGTCGCAACATTTGATTAACAAGTGCCACTGCTATTGCTAAACGAGAGTAGTTTACCATTTAGCTGAAACGCTGTTGTAACAGTAACAGTAGCGCAAGTGAAGAAGAGTCACTTAGTCACTAAACTCAATCAGCAATGAGCAATTTGCTAACATTGACCACCATAGGCTACTGGTCATACAAGACCAAGGAAGGCTTTAGCAGCAAAACAGTGTTGTTTTGCATTTTATTTTCTTCTGTCAAAAGGTACATAGTCTGAAAAACACAAAAACCAATTTCAAACATGGTTTTGTGTTTAAAACTACGAAATACTGTAACATATTAATTTTTGAGGACGTGTGGCCTCTGCACTCTTGTGCTTTGTCTCTCGCCCCCCTCACCTTCCCTTTTGCTGGCAGATGGAGGCTTTATTGCCAGAAGACGATTACCTTGACAGCCGTGATTTATCTTCCAATAATCTCTCTCATTCACATCACGCTCGTCTCCTCCCTCTTTCTGTGTCCTTCTCCCTCTGTTCCATTACCCTTCCCCCCCTAACGTCTTTCTCCTCTCCATTCTGCTCAATTTCTTCCCTTCCTCAATCTCTGCACTGTCTCCTTTTCTTTCTCCCACTTTTCATGTCACCGGTTGGTGGATGAGAAGCAATTAGGCGAGAATTGTGAGCTCATTCGAATGCTGTCTCAGTCTCACAGCTTGCTGATGAGAATATACCACACACACACACACAGGTCAATATAAGAGCAAACAGTTATTATGATAAAGTAAAGAGGGTAGGCTCTAACATCACGTCATATAGGGACATCCCTTACTTAGTTCTATTGATCCTGGGCTCGATTAGCATAATGATACCAGCTGTCTGACACTCTTCCTGTTCCTGCTGTTGTGTCCTCTTCCTGTATTGTCCAGTATGATCTCATCTGCCTGCCTGTGCTCTGGTGTTTATGAGGCACAGTTTGCCTGGCTATTAATCATATACGGTATCGCTCCTCCCATTGGTCCCCGTGCTTTCATGTTAATCTTTCGAGTGTCACCTTGCAACTGTTGTGCCAGGGAGTGAGGGGACAGGAGGTGAGCATGAGGTGCTGTCCGAGTGTTCATCCACAAGAGAGTGAAGGAGGTTTCACCCGGCTGATGTAAACAAGCAGGGGTGACACTCTTCACTGCGTCATGGCGTCAGCTGACAAACATTATCAGTCGTCTGAGAGCACCCGTCCCATCCCATCCCATCCCGTCCCATCCCGTCCCGTCCCGTCCCGTGTTGCTTTTGTATTGAAATCCCCCGAACTGACCTGTTCCCCAATTAGCCTACCTCTAAATCACTTCCAGACCCAACCTGTAATCAAAAATGCCAAGAGCTGGCTGCTGGCGAAGGCAATAAAGGGAAAAGCTTGGAGTCTGACGGCACTGTAGGGTGGCACAAAGGCCGGGGAATAAGTAAATGGCAGAGAATCCGTGAATAAACACAGGTTTTTAATAGGCGCTGGTGAGCTGTGAATAGCCACCCATTTTGTATTTGCTTGTTTAGTGATATAAAGTCTGTTTAAGGGATGTTTATTTATTTATTTATTTTTTTAGATAAATAAGGACTGATATCTTGTACATGGAGTAATTTTAATGTATTTAAATGTATAACCGCCAGCGCTGTTATCCCACAGCAACAATATACATTAGCTGCCTGCTCGCTGTCAGTTGCCTTTTCTGTGCTGTTCACTTATAAATAAACTTTCTCATAGCGGCGGGGGGGGGGGGGGGGGGGGGGGGGGGGGGGGGGGGGGGGGGGGGGGG
>JAVQJF010123138.1:0-31421 GCA_036023855.1 Gadopsis marmoratus | reverse complement strand
TGGATCAATAGGAGTTCTATGATCGGTACTTCCCAGGCAGGAACCTTACAGACAGTCTACCCGCGCAACTCATTTTGCATTTGGATGGCATGCATTTTCTGCATCTGCAAAGAAGGGAGTGGAGTGGCGGGAAGGGAGCAGGAGGCTGCATGTGTGTGTATGTATCTGTGTGTAAGTATGCAGGTAGGTATAGATATTACAGTCAAGCATTTGTATGTGTGCCTCTGTGTAAGTATGCAGGTCTTGACATGATTGCATCTGTGTGTCCGTGAGTGTGTGTGTTGGAGAGGAGGAGGAGGAGGAGGAAGTGTTACTTTTGGGAGATGCTCTTCCCTGGGCTACATGTGTATTAGTGGTCTAATGTTCATGTGAATAATTGATTAGGGCCTCTCTGTGTTTTTGATAATTAGTTGATAGCTTCTTAGCTCTAAGCCCTGAGATTTCACGTGTGTGTGTGTGTGTGTGTGTGTGTGTGTGTGTGTGTGTGGTGGGGGGTAGGTAGTCCCCTTCTGAGGTATCCTGAAAACAACAGCTCTCGAAAAAAAAGAAAGAAAGAAAAAACTCTTTTCCTCTGAGCCATGCACTCATGGATTAACTTTCTTCAGAAATGAGGCAAAAGTACATACATTTCTTTCTCATAACCTCATTTCTTACCTGGAGTTCTCTTTCATTTTTTTTTCTGTAGTGCCTCACCAATAATCTCTGAACAAGGTTGAGCCCAACTCACCTTTCTTATGACACTGTGCTACCTGGATGATTGAGACGACAGCAGACGTAACCTGGAAATGTTTGATTTTGCACATATCCAGTAAACAGACTAGTTGTAGCAGACAACAATAAACAATGAATGCGCAAAAAGATATCCATTGAAATTCATGTCTGGCCTCTCACTGGTCCGTTCTCTTGCCTTATTGATTTTTCCATCTTTCATATGCTTATTCATCAAGTAAAAACAGAATAGGAAAGTTTGGATGTGCTTGGTTCATCCTCAAATCCCCACGCTAATATCAGACAGAGTAGAGAGTTTGTTGCCATCGTCAGCGACCTTGAGCAAACAAGACGTTCTTCCCGCTGCAACACACAGACCCGCAGAGATACTTTGTTTTTCCTGCCTCATGAATGTAGTGCTGTGCTTCTTGTGGGTTCTCACAGATGTGTGTGTGTGTGTGTGTGTATTTGGGTATGTGTGCTTCGTTGGCTTAAGCTAACAACTTAACCTTACGTGCCATGATCCATCTAAGACTCTTCTGCATGTCTGTAATTTATTTATTATCTATTCACATATTTATTAAGCACGCACATTGCTACACTGGTTTGCAGCTACTGCATTTCCTGTTTCTGTAGTGGCCTCATATCACAGGTGGGT
Organism: Gadopsis marmoratus; assembly: GCA_036023855.1. Lineage (NCBI taxonomy): Eukaryota > Metazoa > Chordata > Actinopteri > Centrarchiformes > Percichthyidae > Gadopsis > Gadopsis marmoratus. The sequence continues at coordinate 30,055 of JAVQJF010123138.1, read as the reverse complement.
TGAGGCGAGGCCCAGGTAGAGCAGGAAGACCTTATTAGGCCCACGTTTCTCGGTGCGGTATAGGATGAAAGGGCGGATGGGGGGCAAGGAGGGACAGAGGGCATGTCCAATCATTGGCTGGGTTTTTGTCTTCCCTTTCTTCTACAAGCCTGGGACAAGAAGAAGAATGTCAGGATGTGTAGACGAACGAGAAGATGTGAAGATGCGGAGAGGGAGAGAGCATGGCCAATCGAAAGCAGAGTGTTCTCAGGGTCAAGGGTCAGCCTCCAGAGCCTGTTAATGCAGTCACCGTGGGAACCCATCAGTGTCAGTGCCGCGGCAATATCGATCCCACGTAGACACACACACTAGCATTCTTTCTGACACACGCAAACACACACACAATACAGCATTCATTCACTCTTACACAGCGGTTTCTGCTCTCACTCCAACACACAGTGAGTTCCTATGCACTGACACACACAGACTCCTTCTCTGTAAAGCATTCGGCAAGAAGAGGTCATGGACAATTGCTGCCCAAACAGAAACCGTTTGAAACTTCAGTAACAAAAACCTTCTTGACTCCCTTTTTTTTTTAGTCAGTAATGTCATTTCTACACAGCAGCAGGAGTCCATCCAATGTGTCACATAATACTAAATTAATAACACTTGATACACTTGGAGATACTCTTTATTACTGCAAGAGACACTAAAGGACACCGCTAATGTTCACATATCAACAAGACAAGACATCACAACTGTCAACTTAGAATACGAAAGCCAAGTAACTTTATTTATTCAAGGGTATATTCAAAGTCGTAGCTGATTTTGTACTCACGTAGTTCAATTAAGTAAGAGAAAAAAAACATGAAGATTTCTGCTGTTGGGTTTAATAATATTATTCATCAAGACAAATCGAGACCTAGGATTATTTCTTAGTCTGTAGATACTGATTGTGTGTTGCACTTAAACATTTGCTGTCTTGGTTCTAAGCCCCACTCATTATCCACTTCTCCTAATGGATAGTACATGTAAGTGCTTCTGGAAAGAGTTTTAGAAATGGACACATACTGTACTTGCAAAGAGCAAAATGCATTTTGTGGGTGTTTTTTCTTCACTAAAAGATCTAGTCTTGAAGTTGGAAAATGACTTTTCTGCAGACACAAGGCCTTCTTGTGACAATGGCGATATTTTCTGAGCTCACAGATGGCCTCTGGCATCTCTATGGCTGTTTAGGGACATAATAACAGTCTAGGGTTTCTGTGTGCTCAGTTGGGAGATAAACGCACTGGCATTCTCCACTACCTGATATGTTGGATTAGATACATGCAACCAACAAACAGGTGCCAGTGACATGAAATGCTGCTGACCATGGACGCAAAAACATACGTATAGTGTCACATACATAGATACATAGTATACATTCGCTGTGAAAATCACAGAGAGTAGTATGATAAGAAACGTAGAAAAAGTTCTTTGGTGGCTGGATTTCATCCTTTCACATACCCACAATAACATCTATTATTTATACGTACTGTATCCACCACTGTATCCAACCTGACATTTGAGACAATTGATTTATTAAATAAAATCACATTTGTAAGAGAATACAAAGTTTAGTCTTGGCCATGTTTTTAGTGTCCACACAGTTCAGTTGCGTTTACCTGGCTGCTCAGCTCTAGGGAACGAATTGATTTCTGATCATTTGCTGATCGCGTTGATTCACATTGTGAGTGCACCACCTGTAGCACTGGTAAACCTGCATCCTAAAAGTCAGCTACAGTGTTAGGCAAAATGCTTCTGGTAGCTTTAATGTTCAACCTTGCCTGCAGGCGGACAACTTCAGTTGTGCTGAAGCTGGTTGGTCAGTATTTTATCTCTAGTATTATCATTCCTCTCTTCAGACCCCCTCCCCCTCGAATAGCAGCGCCACCTGTCACCTGCTCATTTTCCCAGCATTCTTATCACCCCACCAGCCGTAGGAGGGAGGCCCACATGAACTGCATGCCATGGTAAACAAGAGCTGGTTTTGTGGTTGGTGGGGGTGGTAGAGATGTGTCTGGAGAACAGTAAGACATAGGTTTAAACATGGACACCCAAAGGCTACCTCTCCCCTCCCACCAGCTCACATAGCTGGAACATCCTGGGGATTTTGTCACTCGCTGTGTTGTTTTTTTTCTGCTCGACGTAACTCTATTCGTGGCTCTTGAAAGTCACGACTGCCAAAAATGATTTGCAGAGGGACTCGAGGGGCATTTGCTATTTCATTTAAAACAAGATACTGAGTCAGTGGTGACCTGTGACCTTTATGCCTCCCTCGCAATGTGGTCTTTGTTATATTATATTATATTCTGTTGAAATACACAGAGTTGTAGTAAGATTTGATTTCAGGTCAGCAGGGTAGGGTTGCGTGTGCTTCCCCAGGACGAACTATGCACCAATCCATGCTTTTGTGATACGTTGATGACCAACAAAATCTTGGCGATGGAACCCCACACTGAGACTCTTTTCAATTAACTAAACTGGAAATGAGCTACGTTACATTCAAGCACGACATAATTAAGTGTTCGCAACACTCTGAGAACAACAGGCACTGTTCTAGGTGAATTAATGCCTGTTCCCAGGTGAATACAGTGCCTCTTTGGCTCAAGGCGAACAGATGCCAAGACAGGACTGCACCAAAGGATGGCTGCTAGAGACTCACGAGCATTGATGTCAGCTTCAAACCTCACCTGTAGTACTCAGAGACAGCATTGATTCTTGTCCAGCAGAGAGAAACGGAAAGATGGAAGCGCAGCTATTGTTTATGTACAAGTTGTTTGAGGCAGATAAACTCATAGTCTGTGTGTGTGAGTGTGTGTGAGTGTGTGTGAGTGTGCGTGTGAGTGAGTGTCTGTATGCGTTTCCCCCCTGTGTTAGAAAAAAAAAAATAGCATGATTCTCTCCATTAATTAAGGCTCCACAGAAGGAGATTCCATTAATCTGTTCATTAGGCCACATCAAAAATGGAACTACTTATTAAAATCAGATCCAGCTGTGTACTCTCGTTAAAGCCCGCCGTACCGTACGAAGCTTAACAATGCTCGTGGCACTAGACCAAAACCCGGCCACAAGAAAGGGGGGGGGAAAGAATCTACTACATTGGCCTGTTTTGACTCAACACACCATGATAATTGCTCTACTCTTAGCAGGGGGCTATGAATAAACATTACTTTTGTCAGCAAGCATCTGAATGCTCCATTTCCAATTAAGTTTCATTTGCCCAGAAATGGAGGGAATATCTGCTCTTAATCACTATGTTTTATTTTCTCAATTTCCCCCAAGTCTTTTCTCATTCTCTCATTCCCTGTCTGGCACTTTCATTCCCCCTCTCACCCACACTCTCTTTCTTTTTCTACCTCTCTCTCTCTCTCTGGAAAATCCCATTAATCTTAGGCAGTGGTTTTGAACAAAAGCTATGGGCTAAGCGATTGATCCTGGCATTGATCCCACTCGCCTGAACGATCATAAAGGTGTTAAATTGGTTTCTTGGAGAATATGTATTTTTCATTGCTGCCTGCTGCAAGTTGAGGTTCCTGCTTGGAATTCCTCTCATTTTTTTTTTTAACCAAACACTGGTGATGATATTAAAATATAAAATAGATCACACCTTGAAAAGTAGCCTTAAATGTGGATTTTGAGGCCAGTTTGAAGCTATTTCTACACCCAAACATTTTAGGGTGAATTTCTTTTTAATTTTTTACATAAAAAAACATAGTAGAGGTGATATTTGTGTTGATTTCTTATTAGCTTTTAGCAAATGTGCTAAGTCCAGCCCTGTGCATGAAGGTGAACTTTAGAAGCCAAATACTTATAAAGGGTTTTGCTCCATCGGAGGACAGGTGGAGACTTGGGATTGCCCAAATGCGTACAGTGGAAGCACAAGTAAATACAACTCCTTCACTCCATATGTTGCTAAAAAATTCTGCTGTCAAGTTATAATGTGCAACTAAATTGGTACATTTTGATTCTAAACCCAAAAAATATGTATATCAACCACAAAATGATGATGTGTCATTTTCACGTCAGGTCATGGGCCAGCTAACCTTTACACAATAAGCCACAATATTTCAGAGAAAGGTTTTGTCATAGGTAAGAATTTTAAGAACAAGGCTCTACTTTGAGAAAGAGAAAAATTAATGTTCATTAGAAGCGCATTTGGTTGGTTTGCAGTGACCATACAAAGACTAAAAATATGAAGCTATGAAAAGTATTTACTGTACCAGCTAGTGTAAACTACCAGTTGCATAACCTGAAGCATGCTGCTCGTGGAAATTAAAATCAGAACGAAAAAAAGTAATTCACTTATAGAATTATGTTCATAACGTTTTCTATTTAGCAAATTGAATTTCCTTCAGCAAAACAAATGAAAATTGTAGAAATGAGAACTTTGTCGTAGATTTTTATACATCTGTCTTTTCAAGGCACTTATCACTTATTATTAATACAATATAGCTTTAATAACCTATGCTCCTTAACTTAGGTTTTCCATCTAGACGTGTTTATTTATAGAAACTAAATATATAGTCTGATCTTGATGACTAAACTTAAGCTGCTACACATAGATTCCACTATCGTTAAATAACATTGCGTGATCTTTTATCAGGATTTGTTATGTTAATAATAAACAATGTAAGCAGTGATACTATGCATATTGTGTATCACTCAGCAAAACAGGGAAGCGAGAAATAAACAAGGAACACAACAACACGTTTGTTTCCTACTGAGTCGACCTTGATGAAACCATAAATTAGCAACTGGCAGAGTTATCTAAATTTTCCGTGACCAGATAATAATTAACCAACTAAATAAATCACCTGTATCATTGCTCCTGGTGAGTTCAACAAACAGCTGATTTGAACTTTGTAGTGTCATATTTGAAAACAATATAATGGAGAAAGGTTGTAATCAGTCACTGGCAATCAGCCAATGTTTTTATGACAGTAGTAGCTGCATTGTCCCTGCACAGAGATAGTATTCAAGACTTGCTCGCGTGAAAACACAAGACGAAGCGGACGTCGACTCCATGTCAGAAAGTTCATATTATCTGAGAGAGCAGGCAGCAGATCTTGTAAGATCAGGCGCCATGAGCATTGCTCATTTGACAGAGCAAAGGAAGAGCTTGTCAGGGAAACAGCTCGTGTCGCTGGCACTTAAAAGGTCAGTGAACCGAACCCCAACCCCTGGCCCGCCCTCAAGCCTGTGTGTCTGTCACCAGTTCCCCACTTCCAGGCGGGTGTCCCCAGCCCACGTCTAGGCTGCTATCACCCGCCGTCATCCCCTCTGAGCTGCCCCCCTTTGATGACCCAGGCCTCTTGTCAGAGAAGAGCTTCCAGGCAGGCAGAGCGAGGACAGCCCTTTGATGAGGACCGCGACACTTGCCAGCACCGCTGACATGCAGGGAGGGTGCTTTGAAGAGCCTGGGCCTTACATGTATCCATCCGTCCACGCACATACACATACACACTGTTACATGTGCTTCCAGGGTAGCTGGGGAAACGAAGAGGATTGGGGCAGAGTAAAGAGAACTCCCTCCTTTGACTGCCTTTCTTGCTCTCTGATGGTTTTAATGAAGGCATTTGAATTTTTTCATCCTGTGCTTGAGACGCCTTCAGTGTGGGACCACAAAAAATAGATGTATAGGGAGGAGTAGGAGGAGGAGGAGGCAGAGGGAGACAAAAAGAGTCCATGATACTGTCAGAAATGTGAGAAAAGGTCACAGAAGCTTTGTTGTATTTTGTCATTATAGTTTCACTGATAAAAGAGAACTGGGAGACATAAGGCATTTCAAGATTGGATACTTTTAGGATTTGTGGCATGATTTCACCATTCAATGTATCTGTTATATTTTGTGAAAAGTTTATTTCAGCGTAGGCATGATAGGGGAATATTGGTCGGAGAGTCACTAAACTTTGGTAAACTTACTTATCTTAATTATTTTTACTCATTTGACAGTAGGGTTTGTGGGACCCCAAAAAGATTAAGTAAATCTTCACCGGCGGGGGTTGTGTGTCGTTATCTGCTTGCTGCTCTTATACAAAATAAGACTTGAAGACTTGAAGATTGTATGGAGTTACTTTTGTGTCTTTATTATGCAATCAAAAAATAGGTTTTTGAGCAAAACTATGCACAATCACAAGTTTGTGATTAAAAATGTCATCCAAAATGTTTTGACTGCAAATCCAAAAGTTTTGCGAGTTCAAAATGTTGAGCTGGAATTTTGTGGGTGGGACCTACGAAAGACACATCTCTACCGGCCAGTCTCGACCCAAGCGGCAGCTTGACTACAACTTTTGGATGTGTCGCAGCCCGGCTCAAAGACTGCAACAACATAGCGAGACAACACGAGCTTGCGGATGTGACAACTAATACAACATGTGGAATCAGTCCATCAGTAATGTAGAGCATGTGACAGTTTATATGTAGCATAAAACAAAACCAGATTTTGTGAGTGTGGATAGTTTTGCCATAGTCGGGTAGCCCAAGTGTTGTCCTCCAACAGTGTGTATGATTTGGCTATTGTTATGTCTGCCTTAAAGGTAAACACACAGTTTTTGACACAGGCCCCCAGTCACCAGTCACAACAATCCTAATCAACAAGCAATAGACTTCAGACTTGGCCACAACCACTGCCATGTTATACAAGGTGATAGAGTGTTTGGTGTTTGCTGGCACAGCTACAGCTGTTGACATCAAATTAGTATCCTAAGGTCATTGTACATTTCAACAAAGGGATCCCTGTACAATTTCCAGACAGCACAAAAAGAAATTCCTTTCAACAGTGTTCGTGCTGCACCTGCTTGTGTCGCAGAGTTTTAACATTGATCCACATTCTTCACCCTGCAAGTGACATTGGCGATGAACGTCATGTAAAGTTCTCACAGACTCAAAGCAACAAAGTAATTCACATCACCACAAAAACGCCGTGTGCCCAGAAAGACACATTAATCCCAATGATACCACAAAGAGGACAATGTTTTTTGATAGTAAAAGGGGGGAGGAACAAACATGGAGGAGAAAGAAAGACCCTCTCATACATTTTCCTCATTCCATTCTTCTCAGTGTGGCCTTTTTTTTTGTCTGAGTCTGGCTATGTGGAGTAATGATTAACACAGCCAGGCATGGGAAGAGACTAACAGTTACAATGGAGGGGGTTGTGTTGGTATAAAGAACCACCATTTGACCTGCCTCGGCTTCCCAAGCTTACCTGGCAGGTCCCTGGGAGCCAGCGGCTGGCATTCAGGAGGGGGGGAAAATGGCTACTTAATCATTATCATCAGTGAAATCACTCAGAAACCGCTGGCAATGGGCAAACAGATAAACCTGGCAACATTGTTGAATCTGGCACGTAGCAGCGCTTAACTGAGTGTGGAAAGGTTGACATGAGAAAGCTTTAGACAGTGTAGAGGGGACTTTTGCACTTTGTGTGAAGATGAATTTACAAGTTGCTGAGGATGACACGGTTCCTCACCTTTTTTGTTTGAGTGTGGAACGCTTGATTTTATCCCGTGTTTGGGTGAAAGCTTTTAATGTTTCCATTTATACCTATATTACAGATATAACTGTTATTAGTTTAAGTGTAAAACTGAAATAACGAAAAGGTAAAACTAAAATTCCAAAGTGAGCTTTTATTTCCCAAGGATATCTCTCTGTGTTACCAGCGTTCAAAATTCAGAATTATTGTATCCACCAAGTACAATAAATGTTCAGCTCTTTGGAATGCAGGGACAAATGAATAGTGCATTCTAACCAAGTACAGATAGACAAGTTTCCCCGTTTACAATCGATCTAATGGCATGTAGAGATGGTAGAAGATTGAAGAATGTCATGACGATGTCAAACTGGTGACCAAAGCACTGACCATAGAGCCAGATATTGCAATTTTTATTTAACTAAACCAACCATCTTATTAACATCCAGGACTCTGATCAGATTGCGAGATGCTAATATCTATTTATGCACTTTGAGCTAACAGGGAGGTTTGCTTCCTGGGATATTGAACATTTTCCACAAATCACTTTTGTGCCGTTTACGGCATAAAAACAGCTCCTCATGTTGATGTCCTCATGAGCTTTTAATTATTCTGGTTTGCTTTCTAACCCCCACATGCGTGCAAATGACTGTTGTTACTGCTTTGTAGGGGGACGAAGTCAAGTAGTTGACCTGGTGTGTTTCTGTATTTCTAACAGGTGGACGACCAGATGAAGCTGCTGCAGAACTGCTGGAGTGAACTCCTCATCCTCGACCACGTCTTCCGGCAGGTGGTGCATGCCAAGGAGGGCTCCATTCTATTGGTCACTGGCCAGCAGGTGAGTCGGTTAAACCCCACCCTGGAAACCTCCTACCTCCAACCTTTCCTTTTTCCTCCAAAACCCTGCCAACCACACATCACTCGCTCCTGAAGGGACTCTTGCTAGATGTAGTGTATACTAATGTCGCCAGAATAATCAACATTTCATTTTTTTCTCAGTGCACGAAGACTCCGCTAGCGAATAAATAAAAGCGCTCGGTTAAGCATGCTGCAGCATAGTGAGTGGGTGGACAGATAAAGGATGAGGCTAAGTGCGTTATCTTGTTTTACTGGGGACTTTGAGGTAGATGGTGAGAGCTGATGCCTGAGGCCCAAATGGAGGTCCTCAATGCATCAGGATACTGTGATTATGTTTTCTGTTTTTGCTTCATACACATGCTCACACAACACACTGTCAAACAGTGAACGCGTTGGAAATAAAGATGGGGAGTGAAGAGGAGAAACGAGAGGGAAGATGGAGGACTGAGAACGGGGGAACATGGCAGAAAGGAGAGGAAAAACAGAGAAAGATGTCTGTTGAAAAAAGAGAGGGAAGAAAGTAGGAAGGAGTGAGGAAGGAGAAGGGAGAGAAAAGAGGTGGTAATAAGGAAGAAGTGAAGGAGGTAAGGAGTTGATGGCAGGAAGAAAGGAGGAGGAGGGGGACATGGAAAAGAAGCAAATGAGAAAGAAGCGACAGGACATAAGTAAGGGCAGACAAGAGAGGACAGGAGGTGAAAGATAAGGTGGTAGGGGACAAGAAGGGAGAAAGAAGGAGATGAAATGTGGAGGTATCGAGGAGATGATGAGGTGGAGAGGAGAAGAGAGGCCGTGTGAAGAGACCAGAGCGGTAAGGAGGAGGAGGAGTGGGGGTGGGGTGGGGGGTGGGCTGATAATCGGGCGAGACGGAGGACGGCAGTTTCGTTTGCATACTTTGGTTAATGAACAGCTGGTGTTGGGTGAGGCAGTGGGGAAAAGTGTGTGCGTGTATGTGTGTGAGGCTCTGAAACAGTTCATTATTTCCTATTATTCTCCGCCTGGCCAGGGGTGACAGCACAGCGATAACACCAGGGATATTTAGAACGCAGTAGCAGCATCACCCCGAGCAAATGCTACACACACACACACAATAAATCACACAATGACTGAACCAACACACTGGACTGAGCATTGGCCACGTTGGTCTGTAATGTGCTAATAACTTAATTGTTACAATATGCTTATCATATTAGTCCATGGGATATTTTAAGAACTCAATGAGTGTGAAGCCAACTTCACGGTTCTTGAGTAAAACACATGTGCTGTCTGCTCAATCACAGTAGTGTATGTATGGAATCAAAAAATCATTACAGTCAAAACTGTCACGGTCACCCATGTCACGGCCGAATCATTTTCGTTTGTATTGACAGCCAAGTTTGTGATTTTCTGCATTTCTTAGGACCATTTTTTGCTAAAGCTCAGAGAGGGGGATTTAACTTTATTCAGTACATGTAGGTAAAGACAGATTTTCCTGTTAAGAAAAAGCATTGCATGCTGGTCTGTTTCCTGCTACCGTGGGTGTCAAAAAGGGTATCCTCGCAATTTGTCTGTCAAAAAGTTTGAGCTCAACATTTTATAACAATGTGGCTACACCACATTGACAGCAACCTACAGGCCCAGTAACAAAAGGAATGAATCGGGGTGTTCTCATGTTTTAATCATTTTCACTTATAAAATAATGGGAGTTTGGGAGGTTGAGAACAACTTCAATGTCCTCACGTTGGCAGACATTTTGAGTTCTCTTTCGAAAAATGTGACTTTGGGACAGAAGATTTGTTCAAATGGAAATGGGGACAGATGTTTCTCCCCTTTTGCTTTGAATCAAGCCGCTTCTTCGCTCTCATCAGTCACACGCTGCACTCATACTGACCTTTGAAAAGAAATCCATGGTACCAGCAGATTTACTGTTATAGCCTGTCATTCGGTTTCTGTCATGCTCTTTCTCTGGTCCTTACGTTCCTCGCTTGCTAATATCTGTCTTTTTCTTATTTTCTGTCTTTCTCTGAACTGCTGCATGTCGTCATGTCACCGACAGCAGCGAGAAATGGCCTTGGAGTGCTTTTTTAGTTTTGGGTGGAAGAAAGGAGGCTTCTTCTTTATACTGTCATAGGATCAAACGCACAGTGTAGCTTCTACAAATGTGTGCAAACATGAAATGACAAAGACTGGGCTCAACTGTTGAATCATTAAGCAAGGCCTCGCACTTTGGCAGCCAGTCCTCGGCTATGAAAATCCTAATATTTCGATAGCACAGTGCTCCTGGTGTACATGAAATTCAAATGATGAAGAAATGCAAAAACAGACGTTGCTTGGCCAGTCGCAGATCTCTGTGCTCTCAAACAAGGTACATTTTCCCTCCCCATCTTCCGCACACATCAAAGCCCTCTACGCATCAAACCGATCTCACCTTCCATATATTCATCTTTAATGTTCTGCTAAGATTGTTAATCGTATTCATGATGGGTTCAGATTTGAAGGTTTATTCATATATTTACTCTCTATGTCTCTCCAGCAGGGATAATAAAGTAGTATTGATTGATTGACTGATACGCAGGTCACCAGGGTTAGTGCTAAGTCTGCTATAGTGACATTATAGCATTTTTTTCCTCTCTCTTTTTACTTAAGGCTGGAAGGCAATAACCCAAGGCATCACCATCAACAGTCCAATCCTTCAATGAAGTTATTTCATGCACAGTTGATTTTATGTAAATTGATTGACACCTTGGAAGGGGGGAGGCAGTGTCTGCTTTCCACCGAGTCATAACTCTTACCGTCTCGAAGGTGGGAAGAAGGAAAGAGAGAGGGACAAAGGAGTTAACGATAAATTGGGAGAGAGGTACAGTGGGGTAATAAAAGAGAAATGAATGAACAGGAGGGAAGAAGACAGGACATTTGTTAACATTTCCCTTACTTTCCCTTCTTCAAACAGATGAAAAACAGGCTCCAATCATGCTATTTACACGATAAATACATTAGAAATCTAAGGGTGTTTTTAATTGCAAATGTGCACTCACAGGGACCCTCTTCCTCCCTGAGCTTTAGGAACTGCGCACGCCAACATCTACCTTCCCCTGGAAAGCCTAGCACAGTCAATTATGGTAATGAATTGTCAATAAATATAAAAAATTAATATGGTGCTGCTTACTTTGAGTGGCAGCTAAGGACCTGCCTGCCAGACAAATGTGCTGCAGCTGCAGATATGTTGCACCTGAAAAAGGAGTGTGCGAGTGTGTATTTGTATGTGTTTGGACGGACCCCAGAAAGATGGGTTTATGGGAAATCTATCAATCTACTCATCTATATATCCTGTTTTTTATGTTGTTGTCGTGTTTCAACATGCATGTATTTGCTTTTCTGTATAACAGAGAACAGAGAGAGAAGTCAGATCTGGCAGGTCTAACCAGTTGGAGGTGAACTCCAATGCTCTGTTTGCCGTTTGCATTACACATCCCAAACAACAACAGCATGTTGTCATAAAAAAGCATTACACTGCAAAAACCGACCTATCGTATTGTTTTTTTTACGCATCCACCGGTGTCTCACACTCTGACAGACAGACTAAAACATTTGACTCTGGGGAAAAAAAAAATCATTACATGCAGCTCGTGGTAGTCGTACAATCATGTTTTATATAGTTGTCAATCATTTTTGCTAATATTTTACATAGAAATATTTTCATTGGTCGAAATAAATAACCCTTGAATGGGAAGAGAAGTTGCTAACAAGCTATAGCTATGTGAACGTTGAACGCAACATCCATGAATCAATGAAAAAGTCATTGGCATTGTATTCTATGTATATGTAGACTACTGTTAGTGATGAAAAACTCCACAGGGTACTTTTAATTTTAGTATCTTCAAAAGGGTATTTCTGCCTTGAGACCAGCTCTGTTTGTGCCTAACATCCTACTCTGCCTTTTTATTCCAGGTGGACTATGCAGTGATTGCTTCACAGGCGGGAGCCACCCTCAACAACCTGTTGAGCCACGCCCAGGAGCTGGTGGCCAAGCTACGCTCCCTGCAACTGGACCAACGGGAGTTCGTCTGCCTCAAGTTCCTGGTCCTATTCAGCTTGGGTGAGTCCCTAAAAGCCATGAAGATTTGAGGCGCAGTTCCAGTAAAAGAGTAAACAGTGGTCCATGGTCTTCCTCAGCTTTAGAATGTCTCTAAAGACCTAATGACCTCTTTAGGCCACAGGAACGTTTCCAGGAACACATTTAATGAATTCTACCTGCCTTTTGAGGATCCCAAGTAGTTCCAATTTGGTTCCTGGTCAATTATTCCTACCCCCAAAAAAGTTGCTCCTCCTGAGGTAAGAGTAGGGGATGAGGATCAAAGTGATGTGGGTGATAGAGAGAAGCAGGAAGGATTAGAGAGAAAGGAAATGGGAAGATGAATGGGGGGGAGCAAAACAGGTTCCTGGTACTGGTAAAGATCTATAGGCGGGTGAGGGAGGGGGTGGAAAGGAAGGAGAAGGAGAGGAGGTGGGAGGGGAGGAAGGAAGGAAGGGACTATCAACTATGCTAATTTTTTTGTGAAAAACAACTGTTAATGCTCAATTAAGTTTAGGTTCATATATATCATTTTTGCTTGAGACTTTCACTATAGCCAAACTTGTTTTATGACTTCAAGCTGTCTCATAAGTAATAAAAAAATCTATCATTGGTATTACAAGCATCAGGTCACACTCACCTGATCCTTCTGTGCCAATTATTACTGAGAGAGGGCACGCATCAATATTAGATGGAAATGTAAAATTTGACAGTTTAGATTTTGTGGAATGTAGATGTCGATCTCTCTGATGGTGTACAATGGGTGCAGCGGTATAAGAAGCAATAAATGAAAAAAGATGCATGATTAACATATGCAACACCTCCAAAAGAGAAGGAATGAAGGCATTTTCTTTTGCTTGATTTGCTTGATTGACACAAGCCAAGAGGTGAGCTGGTTGGGTGAAAGTAGGCGCGCGAGGCAGTGAGGATGGGGTGTTTGGAAGGGAATTTGAGTGATATTTTTTCAAATCAGTTCAAATGGGAATTTCTATTTCTTTTTTCTCTACAGTTGAGCTTTTGGAGGGTTGGAAAGGAAAGGAGGGAGTTGGAGGGGATAGAGATCAACTGAGGAGGGGAGAGGAGAGGAAGGAAAGGGTGAAAAGGAGGAGATAGCAGGATGAAGAGGTGGGAGAGAGTGGGAGGCAGGTACCGTGAAGCATTTGGGATGGACAGGTGGGAGGGAGCTGGAGCTGCGAAGAGAGGCAGCATGGGATTTAGGAAGAGAGGGAAGTGGAGGGATAAGTAGCCAAATGAGTTAAGGGATGAAGAGATGGGGTACATTGGTGTGTGTGTGTGTGTGTGTTCACATCCCAAAGCTGCTCTCCACTCTCTAAGCCGAGGTCAGCCATTGCCAGGAGACTGTCATCTCTGTCTCTTTCCTGACAAGTCTGCAACAAATGGCCTCTGAGGAATACACACACACACACACACACACACACGTACACGCACGCACACACACACGACAAAATCTATTTTAACATCCTGCATTGCTGAAGCCAATGATGTTAAGGTAGCTTAGCTCAACCTGGCCCCTCTATAGCGCTAAGAGCAACAGTGGCATACATATTGTGAATATTTATCTCATCCTTAGCTACCCCTCCCACCCTCCCTCCATTCCCCCATCCGTCCATCTGTAATCCACAAGGGTCACGCTTTCACTTCTTTGCCTCCTCTAAACAAAGAAAGAGGGACTAATGAACTGCTAGGAAAAAGCGCGTGCACACGCACACACACACACCGGGGCGATCAGGCAGGATTAATGTTTGTGTTAGTAGTGTTTGTGGTGCAGCGAAGAAAGTGGGAGGGATGGGGAGGATTGCAGTGGGGCGTTGGAGTGTGTCTGTCTGTGTGCATGCGTGCGTTTGTTTGTATGGGGCGAGGGTGTTGTTCAGGCTCAGGGTCTAAATAATTTGGCAGAAACATCATCCATAATGAAAGGCTCACCTGAGGGATGTGTATCGCCCCCGGCAGCGCCTGTTCTCCGGCGTGCCCAGGCCTCCCGCAAAAGAAGCCCGGTACAGACGCCGTGGAGGTGGCTGAGGGGATCAGCGTTGGTAGAGGTGGTGGGGGTGAGCATGAGGGCTTGGGTGATGTAAAGCCTGGAGATTTAGAATTAATATCTGATTAATATCACACACAGCTGAACAGAGATGGGTGTGTGTGAGAGATTTCCTGAGATACATACATTTACCTGAGGGAAGGTGCATAACGTGTGTGACAATGAGAAAAGCGAGCGTGTATTCATGCACCTGTGTGTATGCTCACACCGCTGCTTTTGAACTACGAGCACAGCCAATTATTAAGGGCTGTAGTGAAATGAGGCATGAAAGTAGCTCTGCACTGACTGCTGCACTACAAGACCAGGCTCTCCCTCTTTATAAGCTCTAACACTGGTCACTGTACTCTCAGCTGGGGCCAATGTAAACGGGGTGTATTCATTATAACACAGGTGTAATACTGGGAACTACTGTTTGCTCTACTCTACTGCTATTGCCTTACTTACTGTGACGCCGCTACTCCCATCACAGATACTGCTTGAATATGTAATACTATCACTATTACCTCTGTTCAACTCTTGATTTTTCTCTTTATTTCTCCCTCTACCTACAACCCTCACTCTCTTTCTGTGGATGGACAATCAGTCACCTCCTTTCCCCGCTAGAGGAGCACTTAGTTGAACCAGTTGTCGATAAAGACAGGGATATAGATGTCACTCCAGCTGAGAGGAGACACTTGTCCTGATCTCCCTGTGTGTGTGGTTGTTGTCTCAGGGTTAGACATTTATTTTTATATGTTCTCTCTGTCTATCTCTCTTTATCTATCTCTTTCTATCACTCTCTATCTGTCCCCTGTCACTCTTTGCTTGTCTTAAGCGAAGGTTTTCACCCTCTATCAAGGAGAAGATTATCACTCTAAGAGCATTGATCTCTTAAGTGTTTGCACGACTTCGAGCAATAATTGTGTGTGTCGGCCGTTGAGACACACAAAATCGACAGAGAGAGAGAGAGCTGCCTGGGTCAGAGTTCAGTAAAAAATTACTACTAGTTGTTGGATGGGGTCAGAACACTGTTAATGGGCCTTTGATTTCCTTTAAAAGGCTTATAGGCCTAATAGAAAGGCTGACAGGCTGTTGTATATATGACCAGGTTACATGGAGGCCCAGAGGTGAGAAATGGGTCACAAGTTCAAATGCAGTCTAAGGAAAGTGAAAAGAAAGACTCCCTTCTTTCCAATTATAGTGGGAATTAACTCCAAACTGCTCTGTACATGCTCAGTAGAAATATGAGTTTGGACTAGGCAGCTCCCAGGTATGAAGGTATGGAGGAAAGATCTTTCATTTCAAGAAACAAGGAGGAGCGTGTGTGCTCCCTAAAATGAGCACGTTGCGCTGCTTGAAACCTGCTTAAAAGTTACCATGGCCAACGGACAAAGACAAAAATCACAGGCTTTATTATAACAGCTTTCAACAAATCTCATACAGATGTACACCTGATGCATACCACCACACAGACAGTCTCCATACGGGCAAAGCAGACACAGTGACAGAGGTCAGAGAGTGTTCAGCCAGCAACCAGTTAACCCAGCTCTACAGGTCAAACCCCATCAGCTGTAATTGGGTAAGACAGGTGCTGCCACTCCTTGTCAGCCAAGAGGAGAACCAGAGTAGCTGCCAGACCAGCGCGGGGTGGTAAATGCTCCCAGCGGAGAGCGAGCAGATTTGTGGACATAGCCCTAAATAATGCTCCCATATTGAAGCCTTTAGAAGGAACAAAGCTGGCGAAAAAAGCGGATGAAATGTGGAGATTTTAGGCTCGTGTTCGATTCCTCTGCAGTGAAGATTTATTTAAAGAAGTCACACTTGTAGTTCTATTACCTATGTAAACTTAATTTCCAAGTGTTTCTTCTTATGCTGCTTTGAATGTAAGAATAGGTTAAAAAAAACAAAACCTGTATTATACATTAATCTTATGGATTACAGTGCTGTAAGTGAATCCATCTTTAGTCTCAAACTCTGGCAATACACTGATCCATAATGTTTATTGCATCTGCCTATTCCAGCAGTCGGCCCTGTTAGCATATTCATATTACTTGCTTAGATAGCATTGAGCAATGTTGACTGTTATTTATTCCAAGTCAGCGATCGGAAATCAGTAGTGTTGTCCATTCATAGGAATGCAAGACAGCAGGTGATTCAAGAGCTGCCTCAGCATCACATTAGCTGTGTGTCAAGTGATTAGTCAGGCTCTGAGGTCGGAGTTTAGAGACACCCACCTATCCATCCCTCACCATCCATCCAGCCCCTCTGCATTGTCTCTTCTCTCATTGCTCTGCCCTCTCTCTCTCGCTCTCTCTCTCTTTTTTACATCCGTCTTTGTATGCCTCGATCTATCACAACTCCATCCTCACATCCACCTCCGTCGCTCCTCGTTTATCTTCACCCACATCTGAACCGTCATTTGTCTCTTTTTCTCCCTCCCTCAACTTTTCCTCCAACCCCTTTCCTTCCTTAAAATGTCTTAACTACAGTCTTATGTCGAGTACCCGTCTGTACTTTCTTCTTAAAACAAGTATAATATAGGGCTGAGATCATTTCACCAGCCTCTAAATTAAATACTTTTCTTTAACAAGCGACATGACTATGGAATGAGTTATTATTAATGTGTTAACATACTAGCTTACAGTCAATCAATTCCATAGGAATATTGAAATAAGTTTAAGTCTATTAAAAACAAGGGAAATTGTGTCACAAAAACATTTCAGAAACTTCTTAACATCGACCCCCCCCCCCCAGGACTCCTATGTTAGGATGTGTCTCTCATTAGAATGTTTAGCGCGCCACACACTGAAGGCAGACTTTTCTCTGTTTTGTGCACTGCGAGGTCAGACACCAATCTGCTGACAACAACACAAACGTGATTAACCTTGATGAAAAAAGACAAGTATTCTCTCTCTATTTCTCTATCATATTTGTCTCTCCACACAATGAGGAAATAAAAAAAAAATAAAAAACCCACATAATTCCCAGACAGGTACGTCCTAATTAAGCAACAGCAGAGGCTGCTCAGAATCGATGCCCTGATCCCTGGCCAGTGAGCAAGGGAGCTGGCTAATTCATGCACACCCCTCCCCCATAAAGTCTGGCAAATATTCATTTCCCGAAATGAACCGAATCATTTAGAAATCGGGCAGGGATTGATTAACATCAAGAGGCAGCGACGGTTCAATATTTATACCCATTGAGACTGAAGTAGGGGCCAAATAATGGAGCATATAACCAGAGCAAACCTTCACAGCTTAATTAAAAGCAGCATAGTAAGGGACTCGCCCCCCCCCCCCTTTTTTGTGCTGCCTTACAGCAATAAGGCAACAGAATGGAGTCATCATCTGTACCTTTGACCTGATCAATACATGTATAAAGGTGAGGTTGGTTTGTATGGGTGCTTAGAATCTGGCCTACGGGAAGTCTTGACTCAACATGAAATGTGACTGTTTTTTCCTGCTGTCAAGACGGACCAGGAAACGCCAGGATCCTCCAGTAAGGCATGTATATACCAAAATGTAGGCAGCACAGGAACGTAGTGAATATGACAGTACTATTAACCTGTACTGCAAGTACAAATAACTTACACTTCTAACTCAAAGAAAACAAAGAAATAACAGGCTTAAACAGAAACACTAGCCAAGCGTACACCTTCCAAGGCTACTACTGGGTAGTACATGAGATTATTTACAATAGTACAAATGTGTGTGTACACAGTCGGGACAAATAATCTCTCTGTTCCCCATCTGGGGATATAAATTCAGTCCCCATAAATAACATGTATTTTAGGGTTACGGCTTGCTGTGGGGACATTTCACCAAGTGGGGACATGCTGTATTTGGGTTAGGTAAACTAGGTCCCTCATAAGGACTTTATTAGATGTATAATATTGCTTATATAAATACTGTTTTCATCTGAGATAAAGTCACATGTGAAGGCAGTAGATTTGCAGTTGATACATGTGGTTTGCAGACACGTGTGAAATGCTTTAGCTCACGTGCAATTTTAGTTTACAATATTGCAATTCAGATGTGCGTTTTTGCCACACTAGAAGTTCACGAGGAAAGCCCCAGATATTGTATGACTCATGTGCGTGAAATGTGGCACGAAACGTTTTTCGCAGTGCGCGTCTGTGTGTACGGGTATGCAGTTCCTATGCTTGACTAATGTATGTGTGTCCCACAAATTACAGACTCGGTGACTGGATTGGTGCAATGACAGGCAGTAATGGAAAATACAGTACTGGTGATTGCAGTGGGGCTAAGACTATAAATGTATGTATAAGGTTCATAAAGTGCAATCCATGCACAGAGCACCTGCATCTAGTGCTTTTTCATCACTCTGCTTTGAAACTTGGTGAAGTGCTCAGCAAACACGTGCTGATTGAAAGGTATTGGACTCTCATCTTTCAAACAAATCTTTTTTTTTTGCCCCCCATCAGCTTCCCTCAGGCATCGCTGTGACACAGGAAACAAACAAACAAACAAACAAACAAAAAAAAAAAGCACACAAACTTTGTCTAATCATGTTTGAGTGTCCCGACTTTTCTGTCATTTTCTTTCATCTCATCAGGAGTAGGTGGGAGTGTGCCCTAAGGCAATGAACCTAATACTTCTGCCTATTTTCTGCCAATTTTAGCCTAAGAAATGTAACATGGCGTGCAGTCGGCTCCTGACGCCGGCCGCCACTTTGTAGGGAATTCCATGTAATCAGTCTGCCTAAAAGGCTTTCAGACTTTATCAAGCAATAAAAGCTCTAGGTCTCCAGCCTGCCACTATTACCTGGCAATACTGCAGGCTGTTGTCATTAAGCAGCAGTTAAGGTGAGTTGTGGTGGTGGCTGCCTCTCACCCTTGACCTGACTTCGCCCTTTAGCCTGACGTCTCGCCTTAGATATGTTACAGTTTGCTAATGGATTTTGACATTTCCCAGATTATCTCCAAAGTAATTCTCCAATTTACAGCTCAATCTTGCCTTCTTTTCTCCTAGGTCTTTTCACGTTCTTACAAGGATGTATATGGTGATTTTGTTGACTCTGTTCTTTATCTGGTTCCAGACATGGCCAGTTATCAGAAGAGTAAAGCGACATAATAGAGGGGGATTTGTTGAAATGTGCATTTGTAAATTTACATTTGTAAACTTACATTACCTATTCATTGTCTATAGTACAGAGAAACCTTAAAAGTGAAACCACAGTATATCCTTCCAAAATATTGAATTGTCTAAATTTTGACATTTGTGTGACGTGCATCTTTGCACAGTGCAATAAAGAAGCTTTTTCTCAAATGTATCAAGATGGGGCCAAAGAAATCAGGTCTCCAAATGTAGTAATAAAATCTACATTTTCATCTCATATTGCAGTACAAGAGCTATATAATGAGCAAACAAGAAATGGAGAAACAATAGTTTTTCTTTGCTTGAACACACATCAGTGCACAAGTAATATGAATCCAAAGCATGCAACTTTATCACTACAGAGCTCTGCTGCAGTGTAATTATTATTACAGAGCAAATTCTCTTATCATCCACCGGTAATGCTACAAGAGTAGTAATCTCTTTATGAACTTCAACACTATCCACACCCAGTAACAGTCATAACATATGCAGCCCAGCCCTGCCTGAACATGGTGACATTTGCACGGTGGCAGTAGGATTTAATACACACTTTAACTCACTGCCCCGCCAAAGCAATACAGGACATATCCCCTAAACCTCTGCTACCCTCCATCAATACACCCACTAACTACCGTAGCAGTGAGTACAACCAGACAAATGCTCCTGTAAAAGTTTTTTTTTTTGCTAAAGAAAAAACCTTTTCCTCCCTTCTACCTCCTCCTCTGCTCCTCTCCTGCACTCCCATGTGGGGTGATTTAAGATGGGCAAGCTATGGAGGAACTGTTGCCCTACGTCTCTCCTTTCCTCCCTCCCTCTCATTCTCCCTCTCCTCTCTGGCCTTATTACAGGCTGTCAGTTTATTATAAAACATTAGGAAAGCAGAGGGACACTTGCAGTTACTGTCCTATCGATCGGCAGGGATAGATTCTGTGATTTAGAGTCAGCCTCTGCTCGCGCCCTCCACATTCTGGGCCTCCTATTAAGGCACCGGCGCTTTGCTTTGGCTATTGATGTCTCAACATTAACAGTTACAAGCTGCTACAGAAAATCAATGTTCAACTTTTATTACCAACTGCATAAAGCAGAGGACCTCCCGCCAGCTGGTACTTAGCAGTCAAAAGGAGGTGTGGATGGTCCGCCCGGCACATCAGGTGTTTTCTAAGTGATATCTGCGGTGATATCAATCATGTGTACAGCATATAGGGGCTTTCAGGGGCCAGTTGAGGGCCTCCGATCTTAGGGGTACAGCATAGGAAGGTATAGCTCGCCATACAAATTAACATATGCTTGCAAATATCAGTCTCTGTGCCTGGATAGAGACTCGAAAGTGTGAATGTAAGACAGCAGGGACGTTTTTATCTAAAATTCGCACACTTTTTCCACAGAGGCCTGTACAAAGTGCCAAACCCCTGCACTTTTCTTGAATCTCTTTGAACACCACCAGTTCTGCAAAACAAAAACACACATACAGTACGCCACCTAAATGTCATCAAGCTAAAATAGCAATCGATCCCTTCAACCAGCCACCCGTCCATCATCAGTATCAACCTGGATGTGTGTGTGTGTTGTAACCCAGGTAGCGTGGGTCTACTGCGGCTGAGACCTCTCAAACATTTATGAGGGGCTACTGAGCAGCGGTACAGCAGCCCTTCTGGGACAAACAGCCCCCGGTCCTGTGCTCTCAGTCCCGATCAATGGAACTGAAGTTCATTACACACACTTTTCAGCCGAACGGCGGCAACAGATTCCCCCACCCCTCCTCCCCCGATCGTCGAGCAGCCCACCGGTGGGGCTGCATTACTCTTGCTTGTTTACGTGACTGCGTGTACAGGGGAAGACGGGGGCAATGAGTGTGTACCGGTGTGCATTTGTGTGTGGAATGTGTGTGCGTGTGTGTGTGTGAGATCGGGGGGCTGCTCCCAGTGGCCAGAGCTTGAGGTTATCATTATGTACAGGTCGGTCCGCTGCAATGCTAATGCTAATGCATTCTCAGTGGCTGCAGCTCAGGTCCCAGCGCTGTGCTAGCTAGGTTGCTACTCCTCTCCAATTAAAGGCTGAGGGATGTCTGTTTGGGGTAGGGAGGACAGGCCTGGGCTACCCGGGGCCCTGAGGAGAACAGGCTCACATTAGTCGAGGAAAACAGACTCGGAGAACAAATTGTGCATACATTGAAATGCTGCAGAAAATCCTATTCTTGAACTGAATTATTTGTTAACTGGAGATCATCTATTCCCTGCCTGTAATTTCATGCATCTTAATAATTTGTTAAGATTACTAATTTTATATATATATATATATATATATATATATATATACACACACACGCACACACACACACACACACACACACATATACTATATATTATTATACCCTGTTAGCTCATTGCCCCAGCTGGCTTTAAACTATCTGTACGTGTAAGTTTGGTCATGGTAGACAATACTGTTAATTTACAGTATGTCTTAGGCAACATGTCAACATCCATTTTAAACATTGCGATAACTTTCTTAAATCAAAAACCATAATCTCAAAAGGATAGTAAACTAAGAAAGACAAACTGTCAACAAACCTGGGCTGATTCTAGCAATCATAAGAGCATCAATGTTTCACTCACAAGCTGTAGATTTACAACAGGGCTACACGATGAGAACGGTGTGTCTTCTGTGTGTGTGGTTTGCAGTGTTGCATGACAGCAGGGAGAGAACAACTGCCACGGTCATGCAGCGTATTGATCAGACTGCCCGCCTCGACCTTACTTAAACATTACATACAAAGAGTTACACAACCCCATCCCCATGGAGCTCTCTCTCAACCAGTGACTCTTGGTTACTTTTTCTTTCTTTTTCTTGCTCTCATGCACCCTGGGAAGCCCTCGCGGACACACACACACACACACACACAAATGTGCACACTTACTGTACATATACGCACATATACATATAAAGAAAATATACATAGCGTAACACACAGATATACTTCTGTAAACACACACACACACACACCATAGGATCTAGCCAAAGTGAGGCGGTGTGGGCCCTCAGCCTTTAAATGTGTCACAGGTCAAATGTTCAAAAATACAAAGGCAATCAGATGGACCCCCAGCTTAACACACCTGCCTTGTCAATCATTTGCAAAGTTGTAAATGTGAATGGCAGCCCTTCACTCCTTGAATCAATGTCTCAGTAGTAGCTACACTATTAGTGCTGCGACTGTCATTTCCGCAGCAAAGACAAATCTTTATGACAAGACATTTATGGCCGCTCTAGCTCATCATGTGTCATTAGTGTTACTCATTGGACAATCATTAGTATATGCAAAATGTAAAAGACAAAAGTGTGACATGCGCTCTGAGATGTATTGGTTTTGCTTTTAAGATAAAAGGGGTGACGCACTAAGCTTTTTGAAACAACTTAATTGCTATTAAGGATACTATTGTAATTGAAAACAAATCCTTACTTTGTGGTTTAAAGATTTTGATAAAATGTTCTTGTTTTTAGAATGGCACTCTTCATTTGAAGCTGATTTCTGACTGACGATGGCCAGCCAAGTCAGCAATCAGTGAGGGTTTCTGCAAGGTTGTGCGAGCCTACAAATGAAAAAATGCTGGCAATGAGAGTAGAAGTAAAAATAATCCCCTACATTCGCATACCGCCCTGATATCTCAAATGGAGCTCAATGGCATCACAGTACTGCCTGGCATGTGGATTGTCAGCCATTGTGTTCCTGTGTGAATGTGTACAGTTCAGAGGCATGTGCTTAAACTATGGTGGTGGTAAGCTATCTGGTAGTCAGGTGGCTGCTATAAGATTATACACCCTCTTCCCTTTGCTATTTGAGCTTCTCTCTGTGTGTGTGTGTGTGTGTGTGTGTAGGTCTTTGGACAATGTGGTTACAAGATTCTTGTGGCAGGGCAGAGAACAGTGGAGCTTTAAGGTGATGTGTGTGTGTGTGTGTGTGATTAAACGTTTTAAAGCACAGATGATCCAACAGGTGCTCTGGCTCGCTGTCTCTTGTTCAGCCACCCTGTCTAACTCTCTCTCTCTATGATGAGCCCCCACCCACTCTGTGAACCCCACACCCCACCAACTCCTGAACCATCACAGCTCCTTTCTTGTCTCTTCGTTCTCGTCCTGAAGGATATTTTAAGCAACAAAGCCCCGTGAGTCCCCTGTCATACACGCACATGCTGAGAATAGCTATTCTTTGCATTGCAATAGAAAATTAAAAAAACAATATGGTAGTGCAATGGAAACCTGTGGAGCTGCTGGACAATGTTAGAAACAACGGCAGGGAGCCAACAGATGTTGAAACAAAAGAGGGCATTAAACAACCTTCTCTTCACACACAACAAACAGTACACACAGATAATAATGTTGTGTAATGTGAAGGAATATTCGTGAGCACTGCCAGACATTTGTCATGCCAGCTCTTGGCCTGTGCATGAGGCCTTAGAGCATAAAGTTGTACTTTAGTGCCACCTGGCACTGATATCCATAGCTACTGTTGGCATTACACTGTGAGCCTGTAAATTCTTACACTGCTCAGTGACGGGAAGTCATTGTCTGACACAATCAGCTCAACAATTTTCAGATAATGCCATGAATAAACAGCTGGTTTTTTGTCTATATGGGACAGTTACCACCCCATGAATTGTAAATGTCCAGGATCTGTACTTTTTCAATTCATGTTCTGTTGTTTCTGAAAAATTAACAATTACTGTTAGACATTGCGCCAAAACAGTAATGGAGGACACAAGAGCACACACTGAAACAAAATTCTTCCAATAAAACTGGTTAAACTCACTCAAACAAACCACAGTGGATGCAGAACACAGAGACCCACAACCACAGACAAACACACTCCACAATATATGTTTTTCTTAGGCAAGCGTCTTTGTGGTTTATCCTCAAAATTACTCATTTCCTCTAATTTCCTTGTATTGTTCATTTGAAAGTCCTAACATTTTGCACAATAGAAACATCCAGTAAAATGCCAGTTCTTCAAATCAAGTCCAGCTTTGAGGGGCAGTGTGCAAACATGTGAACTTACATTACCCCTGAGGGGGAGAAGAGGATGGCCACTGCCATCCAATACTTAGAATGAATTAAACCCCAAGTTGCAAGTTGACTCCACTTGTCACATGACAGGGGACAAAAATCACACAGAGAACAAATAAGTTAAAAGAGGGTGTGGGAAACATGGGGCACACTCTTTCTTTAGTCTGCACTCTACCTGCTGACATCCATCATCAAATGAGTACCAAGCAAAGGAGGGAGAGAGCCGGGAAGAGAGAGTGCAGGAGAGAGGAAGGAGTGGGGGGGGGGAGAAATGACGCTATGGATTAACTGTCCTTCAAGCTGAAAATATACATCCCCAGGCGCTTGGCACTGAATTATTAATTCAAATTTGTCAGAGAAAGAATGAGAGAAATCTATTGACGGGGAGACGGGCCCTTTAATGGTCTCATTAAAGGGGAGGCTTCCCAGACCAGGCAC
Source organism: Gadopsis marmoratus (assembly GCA_036023855.1). Classification (NCBI taxonomy): domain Eukaryota; kingdom Metazoa; phylum Chordata; class Actinopteri; order Centrarchiformes; family Percichthyidae; genus Gadopsis; species Gadopsis marmoratus. The sequence continues at coordinate 5,012 of JAVQJF010123138.1, read as the reverse complement.
CTTCTGTACTGCTGCAGGAGTTTTCGGGGCAGTGGAGTGGTGGAGGGGGGTACTTGACCCCCCAATGATTTTCTGTCACTTTATCATAAACAAGAAAGGTTGACATGCCCCTCCACCCTCCCTCCACCACCAAACAAACCCTGTGCGTAATTAGCCAAGGGGTGCAAAAGTGCACTGAATGAAAACAAGGTTCACATGAATGCTTAGATACAGACAGCAAAGACACACACAATATATGCTGCGCCTGCTTCTACCACTGCTGACAGGTACAAATAAAGTGAAAGTTAAGGTGTAGAAGAGTCACCACACAGGTACAGCCAGATTGATTTCTAATTCATAACAATGACATTTTTACATTTAACTGCTCCATAGATCATTTACTCAGATTACACCAAACACAGTGACTTTTCTTCTTGTCTTCGTTGTCTATTTGATTTGAGTGTTAGCGTCATTAGCAGCATGCGCCTATGTGACTGGGAGCTGTTTTGGTGACGGGGGGTTAACTGTCCGTACAATCCAGACGGCATTAGGAAGGTGAGAGAGCAGGGACCTGTGGGTGCACCGCAACCATCTGAGGTCGGCTCATTGAAAGGCATTTGGTTCCACCGCCAGACTAAAGAAGGGGGCAATAAGAAGTGAAGGGGAGGGGGACTAGAGGGACCACAGAGGGCTAAGCACTAGGTTCATTGCTGATTCAAGTCACTCGGTATCCCTCTGGTAAATGGATTTTCATAATGCTGAGACAATGAGATTTTTGACTTTTATCCCAGCGAGTCCACAGCTTGACAGAAATGAACAGCAGCAAATAGGGCCAGTTGACAAAGGTATTTCAAGCCACAACACGAAACTGAGACAAATCATTGAACTATTAAGCAAGTGAAACCTTTCTTGAGTGCTGTTTTGAAATAAAGAATATAATTTTCAGCTCACTGGGTTATGTCCAACCACAAGATGCGCCACGTAAATGTCCCACTGGGGATGCAAGTAATGATTTTTTTCATTATTGCATAATCCAGCTAGTTTGTTGACTGATCAAACATTTAGCCTGTAAGATAAAAAATAGTAAGACAAAAAACCCACCTATCACAAGTTCCCAGAGCTTTAAATTACTTGTTTTGTCCAACCAATAGTCCAAAAGATAATCAGATATTTGAAACATAAAAGCAGCAAATCCTCACATGTGAGAAGGTGGAAGCAGAGAATATTTTGCTATTCTGCTATTATAAATTACTTATGAATTAGTATTTAACATTTTTACCGATTATTTTTGTAATGATGGACTCAACTATTAATAGACCAATCATTGCAGCTCTAATGTCCTCGCATCAATATGACAGCCAATAAATAACTCCATGTTTTGTTTAAGAAGAAAAAAACAGAGTAATACATCCCATGTCAAAAGGTTTGAACTACCCCTTTAATACTTGTACCCAATGACATCCTCCCTGGCTGTGCCCATCTGTTGAAGTCCATAATAACAGCCACAGACAGGACCAACTGATACAAGGTGGTTTGTTTTTCCTTTCACCTCAGGATAAATCCCCAGCAACTTCCAGCTAGCATAGGCAATGACAGAAGCTTGTATCCTTCCTGCTCGGAGCACCTTTTCTCTTGTTTATTTTATCAGACCTAAGGCACTTTTCCCTTCCTCTCAATATCTCTCGACCTCTCTCCATCACCCCACCGAGCCCGCCAACCCGCCCTTGGGCAACTGAACTGAACTAGCCGGTACCTGTTTAGCTTAACAACAATAGCAATGTTGTCGGCGGAGGTTTGGATTTGACTTAATGTATCCCCGAATGGACCGTACCTGCTTAATTCTCTTTCATAGCCGCATAGCATTTGGCCCCCTGAGTGGTTAAAGGGAGAGTTTGATGAGTCGGCGGGCAAATTGAGCCTTCATGCTTTATTCTGACACACTGACAAAAGCTGGTCCCCATTGGCAGCCTGTTTCCAGAGCCAGGAACTGTGAGACAGTTGTTATTATGCATAGTTAGCGCAGAGGATATCTGGCCTCTGGACACTGGGCTCTTTGTTAGCTTGAGGGCATGTAGCTACGGTATGTTAGTGTGCGCTGACGAAATAAAGGGTCACTTTTCAAGTTGAAGGGTCACTGCTTACAAAGTTATTGATGGCAAAGGATACTTCCTGAAATCCTTTCACTCCATTAGAAGACGATTCAAAATTAGCTATGGCTGACAGGTGCTCCAAAGGCTTGGATAAAACTGGCCACCAGTAACCCCATTTTATAGCCTAAGGGCACCAGAAGGCTCCAACCAAAGTGCTTATTGGATGGTCGAACAGCATCTAAAACGTCTAACCCCCACACATTTCCGACGTCAGAATAAGGGGGATGTGTCTGACAATTTCTGTGACTTTCTGAAAATGACAATCGGACAAGCACACCCATTTCATGCACTGACTGTCCAGGTGAGCAGAAGTGAGAAAGTGTCACTTTTCGTATCCACGAATGCCCGTCAGGGGAGACTGAAAGGCTGCGTCATTATGTCTGTATTTAAATTATGATTCCGTCTCTTTCCTCTTTATGACCTCCGGTCACAATATCTGCACCATAACCCCTAAACAGTCAGCATGTAGCAGTGCTTGTCTGTAACATCGTTGCTAGAGATCAGAATTCAGATGATAAAACTGACAAAAGATGCACCGTTTGTATCCTGTGATAAGATGCCTATGATGCAAGTTATTCTATTAGCCTTTGGTGTATCATGTCTTAAAGAACACCCATTAAATGTTAAGGAGCATACAACTCCAGTTTTACCCCTCCTGTTTTTTTCTCTCGCCTCTAATATGGAGGCATCGTATCGGAGAAAGGGAATTCCCCAAATGGGATGAAAACAAGGAAGCCGAGGGCTCCAGGGAGCAGGGAAATATGTTTGCTGCCAAGCATAGATAGATGAGGACTGAAATACTCTAATGGGGAAGCAGAACCTCCTGCAGAGGGAAAAAACCTCACACACTTCCATGTGAAATGCTGTCAGTGGAGTATTGATGGGAGCTGATGTGAGTGGGTATGTAGCTGTACTGTGTGTGTTTGTGTACTTCATGACCGTACCCTGGTTTGGGGGTAAAATGGGGGGGTAAAGGAGGTAGCTATTCTAACTCAGACAATAACCTACTTAAGTGATACCGCTAACCATGCGGCCATTGCCCCTTGCCCCGTGAACCTTATTTGCTTTGATTGCCCTTGCTGCCCTGTTTTTTAACACCACACTCATCCACAAACAAACAGCCACATTCTTCCAATGAACATGTAGCTACACGTTGCTTGTTGTAGGCAGTCCTTAGTCCTCACTTGGTCTCCTCAACCCACCCAGAGTCAAAGGTTATTGAGTTCTCTTCTTTCAACGCCCCTACCTGTGATTGGAGCCAAGCTGCAAGGGAGATTAATAATGAATAAAGAAGCAGAGGACCGTGCTGACTTGATAACAATCCAGTAGGGTGCAATAAAGAGCACTTGGCCTGGACACGGGTACAGCTACTCGCTCTTTGAAGCTCCGCTGCCATAGTAAAAGGTGCTTCAGCTTTGATAGGTTTGTATAAATGCCTGTGAAAATCCCTATTGGAAGAGCCGAGCCCGTAATTCCGGCCTATACAGGAAGTGACCAGTTTGTCCTCCACTCACGTTTAATTGGCCAAATTTACTGACAGCACTTGGCTCAATAACCGTTTATGACCCAAGAGTTTTATGTGTTGTTTTTGGACCCAGCAGGAAACACATGTTGTGAAGTTTGAAAGCCATAGTGAATTGGCAGCATGTGACTGGGAGGTTTATTGATTGGGGCAGTAAAAGTGCAATGTGCGTGAGCATGATGTTATTTTGCCATGTACAGTATAACCGTTGCCCTAATAGCAGATTACTCATATGAAGAAGACATGACTGGAAATAAGCGATAGTGTGATGAGGAAATAGCATGATGGAAAATATAGGTGTGGAGGCAGTAAGAGGTTTGTCTGACATGTCAGGTGAATTTCCAATATGGCCTTACGCTTATCTTAACAGCATGATGGAACTTGAAGGAGGAGCTATGCAAACAGAAATAGGTTTGGGTAAAGTCGTGTTCTAACACATTTTTATCTTAAAAATTGTTTTAAGTGATTAAATCAAAGCAAACACATCTTAACGTCTCATTTGGCAAATCACCATTTATGTACATAACACATAATCTGACTTTCTTTTTTTTATGACACTTTGGCCTAGTCCATGGATGTATAGAAGTGTCGGGTCTTAGTCAACTAGGATCTGTTACCAGGCTGCCTTACTGTACAGTGCAGTGTTTTTCTAACTCTTTGGCTTCTTACAGTCATAAACAAAGTGGTGCCTGTTTACTCTTGCAGGGAGTTTTGAACTTTGACACCAAGTGCGTTTTTTATTCTTCTGATCAGTGTTTTTTCACATCACAGTGTCCACTCTGTGAGGCATTATTGAGATCAGAGTAAAGTAACAGAGCCAGTATTTGCATGAGTGAATTTGCAGTAAGTGTGTGTGTGTGTGTGTGTGTGTGTGCGCGTCCCTGGAGCAGGTTGATTGTAAAGGGTGGTGAAAGAGCAAAGAAAAGCACATGCGGACACACACACACACACTCATAGCACAGAGCAGATCTAGTCTAATTAAAAAGCACAGCGGTGATTTCAGGGGCTCTGTGAAAGAAGGAATGATTGTGTGTGTATGTGTGTGTGTCTGTGTGTGTGTGTGTGTGTGTGTGTGTGTGCGCGTTTGCATTAGGTCGCTGGCTTCAGCATGATCGCCCGTCAAATGAAACAATGTATTCTGCGGGACCTCGGGGTTTCCATTTGAGTATTCATACGTGGCGCTGCAATGAACTGTGGCTGTTTTATGTGGAAAAAAAAAGTTGATAATTAGTCCCACAGTGACTGAACAATGAGATGGAGAGAGAGAGGGGGGGGGGGGGGGGGGGGGGGGGCAGGGAAGGAAGTGGGGTCCGCGCAAAGCAAAATTAATGGGCCGCTGGTGTAAATTGTTTTTTTTTTTT
>JAVQJF010123110.1:0-61584 GCA_036023855.1 Gadopsis marmoratus | reverse complement strand
CTCTCTCTCTCCCCCCCTCTCTCTCTTCCTGTCCCCCCACCCCCTGTGTCCCCCAGCCCCCCCCCTCTGTCTTTCACCCTTTACTGCTGCATAAGCCGGCACCTAATTTTTCTGAATTATATGTGCTGATACGTACCTTTCTTCTTCTCCTCCTCTGACCACAAACCTGTGTCCTCCTCATGGCTGTTAGTGCTGTATGAAGTCCCCCCCCTTTCCCTCTCATTGTCTCTGGGGTATTTGTAGCTTGAGTGCAAAGAAGCCGGTGGCAAGTACAGCAGGAGCCCATTAGCAATGACTCCATCTGTGATTGGTTTTGCCTGCGAAACGGAGAGCGCAGCCATGAATAATTGATGTGTATTGTGCAGTCAGTCACTGGACACGCAGGGAGAGAGGAGAGGAAAACGGAGAAGTTGCTGCCCTGAGACACCGAGGGAGAAAGGGGGGGGGAGAGAGGAAGAATGTAAGAGAGAAGAGAGGAAGGTGGGAGGGAGGGAGGGATAGAGAGACACAGAGAAAGAGCTTTAAAATAGCTGCTGGCTTCAGTAGTGCAGAGATTAAGGCTGCCCTGTATCGCCTTTGTTCTGCTGTTGCAGATTTGTGCTCAGAAGTGTTTCTAGACACATGAGTCCCCCTTTTTTTCTGTGCAGTGAAGAGTGAGAAATAAGCAGGGACATTGCTGCAGTTAGTCTGGTTGAAATGCGGGTGGCATTTTTGACATGGAGGGGGGGCGTCTGTGCTGCTGTGAATAAGACAGAGCTGCGAAGCTGTGAGCTGTCAAAAGCAGGAGACAACAGTTAAAGAGGGTTGTGTTTGCAGGGGGTGTACTCGGTGACAAGAGGGAAGGTGGATCTGCTGCTGCTGCTGCTGAGAGGAACTTCACATTATTTCACCCCCGGGGGGGGCGCAGATAGAGGGGTTGATTCCTGCTTTGGTGGGTGCAGGCGGGCACCCTGCCATGTCTTAAACTAACGGAATGGGGTTTGACAGTATGACGAGTGCCTCGCAGCGCCCCGCGTGATAGAGTTGCAACAGCTGACTGCTGCATTTGACCCACTTACAGCTCACACAGAAGGGGTCAAAATGGCCTTGATTATCTCTCTGAGTTGCGCTGACCTACTTGAGGCAGCGTTTTCTGCGGGACTCTTGGCAGTTTATCACACCCACTCCCCTCTGTGCCACACAGCAGAACCAGCCAGGCTCACTGCAGAGGCACACACAGATTTAACTCCTATGTAGTAATTCACAAGTTTCAGATCAGAGAAAGAGTGTTTCTCATGGTCCTATCGTGTCTGATTATGAGTTTTTTTTTAAGTAGGAGCAACAGGTTTAAATTTTAGACATTCGACTGCGTTGAGATGCTGAAGCATCTGTTTTTTGTTCATGTTCAACTTACATCAATATGTAACTTTTGAGTATCCGATACTTCCTGTCTGGAGCTTTGAAAGATGGCGCTTTCGTTCACAGCAGTTAGAATGGATCCCAATAGTGATTCAGAGTCACAGCAACAAAAACAATGTAAAAACATCCATTGACTGTTGATCTACATGCTCATGGTTGATGCACGTCAAGGCTAAATCAACATTTTCCGCACCTCTTTTGCCTCCTCATAGCTTCTGAATCATCCATCTGAATTATAATTTTTAGTGATTAATTGGTGAAGCGCTCAAAGTGGATTATGCTGCAGTTCTCTTTTACAGTGAAGGAGAAAGCTGCAAACTGTTAGATTTTGGGTGGAGTGTTCCTTTAATGAATGAGTTCCTGCTAAGAGAGAAAGTCAGCTGGTGTTTCTTTTTTTCTCCTCTTGACCTCATTTGAAGTTTATTTAGCTGTATATTAAAACCCTGGTTTGGGCAGTTATTCAATGATTTGAAATGTGTCTGCGGGACAGCTCCCAACATGCTAAGACAAGAGATGTTTTGCAACAGGCGGCGTTGGTAAAGAGATGTCTGGCTGGCTGTACACTACTCCATACTTCCAACTATTCATTACTGTTGTTATGTCAGCTTCAGTGACTCTCTTGTTCTCTGTATTGGAGATGTTTTATTTCCACCAAGCTCTGAAATTGCGCTGACCCTTTTTTTTTTTTTTCTGATAAACTCCCAAATCAAAATAACAGCAACCGGCATGCAGGAGCAGTTGATGCCGTTTGTGTATTTGCTGAACACACTTGCTGTTTCCATGTGTCTTTTTAATGAAAGCCATAAGGAATTACAGGATACAGTTTTACTCCTCTTGTTGTACTGTTAACATCCAATCAAAGCCAAAATAGGATTTTGATTACATTTGATATTGAATCCTCCACAGATCAGATGTTAAATTGTGATTGTAATTAGGGACACAATTTTTTGTTTAATATATTGTCCAGTTTCAGGGTGGCCGGTGTTATTTAAGTGTTGTTGAAGCATGACTTCACCAACTTTTTGACGTGATGAAAATGATGAAAAAGAGTTGAACAAACCATTTTCAGCTGCCTCTCAGTGTGATGTCACAGCTGGAAAAAAAAATAATATCCTGTACCTACCTTTTCTAACTAATTGTCTGAATCAGGTTTGCTAGATATAGGCTTAAAATATGCTATGCTAAAGAAGGTGACAGGGCCAGCAATGCTACCAGCCAATCGATGTAGTGGATCATGAATAATGATGTAGTTAGGTTAATGAACTCCGAATAGTCTGTTTCAGTGGTGGATTCGTGTGGAAAAACATGTGCTTCACGACGTATATTTGTCATACCAATTTGTCACAATATGGAACAAAGTGTGATCTGAAAATGTTGATAATCATAGTTTTAAAATTGCACTGAAATGCCAGGTGTATCCGTAGATTGATTTTCCTCCTCACATCCAAGAGGAGCACAAGCGCCCCGGCCTAGTTGTTATTCACTGTAAGGTCTTTAGAGAACAAACAACAGCACCCAAAAGCAGACTTCAGTGGGTGCATTGTTATTTGATCTTAATTTATGATCAATTCCACAGGTGAAAAGTAATAACACATGTGGTTACATTTTTTTGTCGGCTATGCATCGGGTATCAGAGTGCAGAGCGATGGGAAGCGCTTAGCTCTATCTGTATCTACAGTAGCGTGAGTTACACTACCTACTGCAGAAGCGGAGTGAAGGCTTTTTACACAATCTTTTATATGTGAAGCATTAGAGAGTTACAGGAGATCTGCATCCTCAACCAGTGAAGAGGCACAAACCGAGGCTGAGGCAGATATGAGCAATTACAAACGACGGTATCGGATGATGCTAAAGCAGCACATTAAAGAGGCATTAAGTAATCTATGACCTTTATCGACCTCTGTAGGTGAACAGCAGAGATTTAAACGCCATCAATAGAACTTAATTCCTCTTTCACACGGCTATGGCACAATCCGCGACCCCCGTGCACACGTGAACATACTCCAGTTTCACCTTTGATCACTTGTGATCAAACCTTGTTAGCCGCTCGCATGATTCAAGTCACATTTTGAGCAATAGTGATAGAGAAGAGTAGGCTCATAAATTAGCAGATATCCTATGGTGATTAGATGGATCACCACGGAAAACAATAACCAAAAGGAATAATTATTTTTAGTTAAAATTTTAATGTGGCAGCCAGAAATGTCTGCATTTCGTTAGCATCAACGATCCTTAAACTGCCTGCACTGGATATTATTCTCATTCTGTACAGTACCATGACACAGTAATATATAATCTATTTAACTTGACAATTTTTGCAATTCCATTATATCAATCATTTTGCTTATTTCAAGTATAGTGTGTTCAATCATTCTCTCCTCTTCTTAGTAGGATTTTAGGCATGCTGTGAATTATAACCTGATTTATTTCTCAACCCTCCAGCTATCTCATGGGTTTATGTTTGAATAAGGGAGCAACTCATAATCAAATGTCTGTCATATACTGAATATCTTTGTAAAGTACAGTAAAATGTAAAATTTGAACCCTACAGAAACCAGCTGCTGCAGGAGGTGTCAGTCTGACTCAGGTACTTGCTGTGTGTTGAACTGCTGCACAGGAAACTCATACACATTGGCTGAATCCATCCTCTCATCACAGTCCTTACTTTATGTCCTCACACTGGACTGTGTCGACATACTGTACATGGAATGACATCAGATGTGCTTTTTTTTTTTGTTTTTTTTTGGTTGGTCATCTAGAAAAGCTACATGGCTGCTATTGTGTTGTCTGTCGGCGTTTTATAGTATGAAGCATGTCACATATTGTTTTATCATCTTGCCTGCATCATAGTTCACACCTGTGTTCTCAGCTGTTCATTGAAGCCATTAACAATCTAAGTTTATACCTTGTTCCTCTTGTATGTTAATTATACCACCGCCTCCTCACTTTTGTGAAAAAGCAGGTAGTAATAGTTGTGATCGGAGCTTAGGTCAGAGTCCCGATGATGTGATGAAACTTAAATGATCGCTGTAAGAACTGGGACAACAAGCATAAATGAGAATATAGCAAATTGAATGTTATATACAGTAAACACGTGCAACTTTCTGTACTGGGCCATACTGAATATATACGTATACCATAGAATGGCAAAATGAAAACAAATATGGATTATGAAATTATATTATGTACATTTATATTTTAAGGTTATTTGTGTATGGAGAAAATACCAGAAGCGTAACTGAGTTTTTAAAAAAATCTTTAAATAGTACAGTATGAAATACATTATATGCAGTATAAAATAGATTTAAAAAAATTATGAAACCATTTAAATAGAATGCAGGAATCCAATTTGAAGGACTGAGATGAAAACATAAAAATGAAAGAAACTGCACATTATCTGCAAAATGTATTTTGTTTTTCAAAGTATGCCTATGGACAAACATACTGTATGTACAGAGAATCTCAGTATGAGAATGATCTCAAGGTTTGAGTTTAATTGTTTCCATTTGGCCTCAGCGTTTTATCATGAGGAAGCTTTTTATTCAAATCCTGCGCTGTTGCACATATGGATGACTCTAATGAGCCTAGAGGGGTGCCGGGACCCGGCCCAGGCCCCCCCAGTGTCTGTTCCTACTGTACTTCTAAAGGGAGGCTTTGACCCCAGGCCCACTGTGAAAAGGTCACAGGTGAATCAGCCACCAGCTTATGCCACTGTGACACTACCAGCCCTGCCCAGCACCCTGAGGTGGGCACTAGTCCGGGCACATCTGCTCTGTGGCTAATTAGTGTCATTGTAGACGAGGGCTTAAGGCTGGGCCTTCGTTAATAGCAGCCTGTTGCTCCTGTAAGCCGCTTCTTTGCAGGTCTGCTCATCTCATAATCTGGTTGCAGAAGTGCACTCTTAAAAACACACCCTGGGCTGGTGCAGTTGGCCTCACTGTGCAGTTGGGTGTAGACTTTCAGGATCCTCAGTGTGGTCAGGTGAAAGGATTAACAGCTAGATTCAGAATTCCGAGTTTTGGTCCAGAGATGCTTTTCCCTTTTTAAAGGATCATGCCTTTGTTTTTGAAGGTTTTAGCTTCTTAATTCCAAATAATGTATGCATTATATTTTTGCTGAATGTTTTCAAATGCATGCTGTGCTGTTTTAGATTTCTTTCCTAATGTAGTATATTTCCATTCATTTCTGTACCGTGTGAAAATCAGTAAGCAAACTCTTGAAACGTCAGTTGAGTAATCAGCAGTGAACCATATTAATCACATAAATTCTATTTATATAGTACTTTAGAAAAAGCAGCATAATGAGGAAAAAAGACAAAACAATAAAATATCAAGAATGAACATCAATTCTGCATTAAGTCAATGTTACATGATTACTATCTGGTAATGTGGCGGCCCCAATGTTTCAATTCAAGCTGCACTTAAACTTTCCACACAATGATAATCTGACTTTGACAAAAATGCACACTTACAGAACTCAAGCAAGTTTATGGAGTGTGCTAGTTTATTTTTATAAAGTATGAAATGTAATGTAAATGAATGGCTGCCTGCCTGAAACGGCACGAAAAATACATCAAAAAATCTAAAACATGCAAAACCACTGCTATGGTCCTTCAGGGAAGCTCCGGATCTGAAACCTCAGACACTTCAACATACTGTTCCTAGAATTTATCTCCTGAATTAAGACATGAAGTTTTGCTCCCAATCAGCTTACTGTAGCAAGGAGCGACATTCAGTACCAGACTGAAGATTGAATGTTGGTTGGGGGAGATGTTTGGCTTTAATGCACAAGGAATTAATTCTCACCAGGGGGGTGTAATGCTATATATTTCCACCTTCGTGCTTTACAGGGACTCCTGAATTGCAAACCCGGTTTTTAATGAAGAGATTTGTGGCATGTGCCAAGAGAGATTATCTTTTAAAACATTGGACTGCTTAGGCGAAGGTTTGGTTCCTGTACAGCCATGACCAACAACTGTCAGAGTGGTGAGATCGGCATAAATCTTCTTGAGGTTGTGGTGTATGTTGTATCTTGTCCCGGTTGGTATTCAGTTACTTCCAAGTGGATATCTTTAAAGATATAGATTAAATCTTTATCTCGAATCTGTACACACAGATTTTATTTGAAGATAAATGTCTTTATCGCGGACATTTTTGAATTTTATTTAAAAATCCTGCATTTTTATATGTATATGAATAGAAAGTTTCTTCACAAAGTGGTTAGCTGGATATTTTAATTCTGAAGTTGTTATGACAGCAGAAGTGGGGAGTTAAGGGACAGCTTTTCTATCTGTCAGTAATGCAGTCTTTAGTGGTTTTTGATTTTGCAACAAAGAATGCACGATGTCAAAACAGCAACCCAGAAACACCAAATCCACAGCATTTTCTTTTTCTCCTTGCGCCGCTTGCCTCCACAGGACCACATATGCTTGTGGCCTCAGTAAAACCTTTTTGGCATGAGTCCAAGCGTTCTGCCCCCATTCGCCTCGCCGGATGGACATGGCACGACATTGCGGCCATGTGGCCAGCAGGAGGCTGTATTTAAGCCGGGGCAGCTCTGAAATGGGCCATAAAACCTAGCCAGCAAGTCTGGCTCCCCATGAGGCAATGGACCTAAGTACTCATTGACAAGACTCCAACATCAGTGACTTTCCAGAGAGAGCGCGGCAGAGGAAGTAATGCAAGAAAAAAAAAGAAGTAGCAAACAAAGATGAGGTGCAGACAGGAGGCAGTAGTCTGGCCTAGATAGACAGGCTGCTTTATAACTGTTAGCGCTAATGCTTTCAATCCACAATATGTTCCCCACACTCGCCCACTGCTAAACACTCACTTTCATTGTGATTATTTTGTTATTTGTCCTTCAGCTCATTTTAACTTAATGTAATAGCTGCATAATGTTTAGGGGGACCTCAGGGGAAATATGTCACATTTTGATGCCACATGGCAGCCATGACATTCACATGTTCCCACTTCACACATCCTTCCCGCCTCATCGGTTTTCTGGAAACACCGCTCACCATGAGATATGTCGCGAAATAACTCGCATGACTTTAAAATCTTAGTAACTGAGCTAATGAAGTCAGTTTACAGACTTAGTTTTACAACACACACCCCATTCGCACTTGCTGTGCTGACATGATGGGGAGTTGAGAGAATGACCGCAGGGGTGAAATGTGTACCATGTGTTTAAGGCGGGTACACCTGTGAGCTTGGACCCAGTTCTGGCCTGTCATGGGTTGACAGGTTTGTAACCTGTTATACCGGCTCCTTAAAAGACTGCATGATTGACGAGCCACTTCAGTTTCATTATCAAACTGGCATCGATGAATAATTTGTGTCATCTGTGAAAAGACAAAGAGGGGTTTGATTGCTGCCAGGTGGGCATCCATGGCTCTGTTGTGACCGTGAGCCGCGAGGCAGAGTGGGACGTGATTTACGATCCAGTCTGCAGTTTACGCAGGACAGTTTGGCACTGGCTGGGCCTTCTTAAGCAATGTCATAGCAGCCAATTCCTATAGTTTTCCGAATATTTTGAGGTAAATGCCAGGATTTTACAGTTCTGGGAAGCCTACATATGAGGCACATAAGCGAGGAAAATCTTTGGCTAAAACTAACCATGGCAGTTTTGCATGGCCTCTTAGGTGCTTTCAGTAACCAGGGATACTAGGTCTCCCTAGACTCTCTCTTATTTTAATTGACTTTGGCCTGCAGGAGGCTTGTGTCCATTCAAACCTTTTCTGGGCAGAGGGGGAGAGAGAGAGAGAGGAGGGAGGAACAGAAAGTGAATAGAGCTCCCTCAGAAACTAAAGAGTGCAGCCCACTAGAGCCGTTCTTGTTAGTTTGCTCATGGTCTTTGTTCTCCTTTCAGCCCTTCTGGCTAAATGTCTTCAAACAAGCCGTTTGGGGGTTGTGAATCTTTCTGACAGGTTTATAGCAAAAAAAAAAAAGAAATTGGACTTTGTTTTTACAGTTAGTGTGGGAATATACGTGAGGAAATACCGCTGATAATGTGAGTGTGATGTGTACTGTATGTTTGTACTGGACGTTAGTGACCGAGCCATGTGGGTCGATGCCAGGTTGGGAGTCCAGGGTTGACAAGGGAGCAGGTGTCTGTTAGATACAGAGCGGGAGAGGGGAGGGAAGGGAGGGACCAGGATCATGAGCTCTTGGCATCTGCCTTACCTGCTGCCTCCTGCCAGAAAATAAAGGGAAACAGGAAGGGAGAAAAGGAATAAGACGAAGAGAAGAGGAAAATGTTTTGTTAATGGTACGCCATGTTTTTAGGGTTATGCTCTCTAGGGTTGTTCCTGCAGCATCCTGTCACTTTCCACCATAGTTGGGTTGCATTAGCTGTTTTAAAGGGTCAGTTCACCCAAGCTGCGAAAAAAAAACTTATTTTATTTCTTCCTAATACAATGGAGGTGAATGGAATTTCATTTGTCGCGCTTAAAAGTATTGAAAAATGAGCACGCCTTTCTTGAAACAATGGCCCCCTTATTTGGATAATCCACAGAACATGCTGTCAACGTTTTCACAGGAACTATTCCTTTGGTAAGATGGATTTATAGTATGGAGGGGGAAAGCAGGAGTCTCAACACGGATACCTAGAGCATACGTTTTGATTTATTGCTCAGCGTCCACTGCAACAGTAGACAGATGTATCGTTAATTAGCCTATAGTCGTCACAGTTACAGTAACTTTAAGTTACTTTGTGATACGAGTGACATTGCGAAAGTCCCACTGGTGCAGTGGAGATGACTTCAGGTTAGATGTGTGTTACTGAAAAGAAGAGGACTGCTGAGCATTACCTTCAGCTTGCTTCTCGTTGTATTCACGCTCAGAAATCTCTCCCGGCATCAGAAACCTGAAACCACAAGCGGGCCCAACTGTCCATTTACAGTTCTTGCAGTCCCCACATTGTAGCGGCCGTAGCCCCGATGTGTAGTTACATTTTTGAGGAGGGTGCATGTCAGCTACAGTGTACATTAGCGCCGTAGCTACACGTAGCTCCATTAAAAACTTTTAAACCAAACTGTTTAAATGAGAGTAAAAATGACTTTGTTCCTGGAAAGACACATTCCTGGAGAATTTAAATTAGTTTTATTTTGAGCAGCACAAATGAAATGATATTCCCTTCCGTTGTATTGGGGTTTGCGACCGACATCTCAAAATTGGGCAAACCAAAATGTATAGACACCACTACAGGTAAGTGAGGGAGTATGTTGTTGTTAATTTGGGTGAACTGACCCTTTAATCTAGAGGCCCTATTATTTTGGTAGAGCAAAACGAGACCGAATCAAGTTTATCTCTCTGCATGTGGGGTGGGGGAGCATTTTCATTGGGAAGAGCATTGAATAACTGTCAGGGATGCTGTCCACGTCATTTGTCATGCCTCCCTCGGGCTTTATGACAGAGAGTGAAGCTGGAAGCTGCAGGCCCAGCTACTGAACCACCCATCTAGTCCCAGCAGATGCGTTTACTGTTTTCACCATGGCTGACCATCAGGCTTCACAGCTGAGCACCAGAATATCAATACGGCTCAGACTGTGCTGGGCCCCCGGGACAATCTACAAGGCAAACAGGATAGGCTCCCCCCTTATGGAAGACAGAGGCCCATTGCCGCCGGGGAGACCAATGTAAACAGAGCAAAAAGATGCTCTGTAGCACCAAACGGCAGTTTGATTCACTCCAGAATAGTGGTGAGACAGTTATCTCCCATTTGGGCTCTTCTCATGGAGGGAAACGGATGAGTCTATTGAAGGGCCGTCTGTGAGAGGAGAAGAAAAACAGAAAACCTTTTGTGTTCATCATCCACACTGTCCTGAGAGATGCTTGGGTGAAGGAGGAGGAGGAGGAGACTTTGAAGAGTACCAGGATGGCTGTTCCTCCTCCTGTCATATGAAACCTGGAGTTTATCCTCTGAGTCAATGACAGAGCGCTGCTCCTTTTAAACAGGTTGGGGCTCAGTGGAGGTGGTCATTTTGTGTGGTGATAAGCCCTTTATCTAATGGTGGGATAGAATAATTCCTCTTTAAGTGGCAGCGTTGGTGCTTCCCCCTGTCTTCTCTCCTCTTGAGATATGTATTGCCATTTCCCTGCTTGGCTCAACGCTGTTGTTTTTGTCCTGCGGCTGTTGATGTCGGCCTCGGTGTGAAACGAGGATACTGTCCCCTTGGCCAGACAGCCTCATGGTGGCACAGTTTGGGGATAAATTGTGGAGACATGTTTATCAACATAGAAGAAGTGCAAGTTACCCCTTGTTGGAAGAGAATAATGGGACCTAATTGAGCTGTAACATGCTGGCTGGTCGCCAGGCCCTTGAATTGAAAACTCTCTCCATCAGAAGGGGGTCTTTGGAGAGGGAGGGTGCTGTTGAAACACTGCAGGACATTCTGACATAGATGTGAAACCCCTAAACCTATTAGCCACGCTTGGACCTGGTTATATTTAATTAAAACTAACCTACGAATCTGCCCGTCTAACTGCAAGTGCAATGTTTTTAGGAGAAGAGCACCTGAGAGGCCTTTTCTGTCAAGCAAAGCACAGCCATGGTAACATCTGATCAGTCCTCTGGAGGAACAGCACAGCCTGTCTCCTGGCACCTGCCTTGCCGAGAACAGGAGGAGGAAGGGAGGGGAATGGGAGGGTGGAGGGGGGGGAGGTAGCATGAGCGAGTGGGAAGCAGGAAAAACCCAGCTGCCTCTGCGCCTGAGCCCTGTGCTGCTTTTAAAGGAGTGGGAGGGGAGGGAGAGGCAGGGAGACTCTTGGCACCATCTGTACATGTCTTTTGTATTCCAGCCCTCATCTTTACACAGAGCGAGGCTGGTGTGCTCGGTGTTCAAATGAAAGGAGAAGGAGGTGCCTTTTGGGGTTGCAATGCTCTGAGAGGAGAAGGTGTGTGTTTTGTGTGTCGATGCTGAAATTCGGTTTTGTCTCCGGAAACCCGGCGCACTCAGAGAAACACCCCGTGCCCTATTTATTTTAGTGTGCGAGTGCGTTAATATAAGCCAGTGTGGTGTCTTTCCTTACGTGTGTGTGTGTGTGTGTGTGTGTGTGTGTGTCAGTAGGCTTGTGCTTGTGTTTGCAAGCACTCATGTGTGGTCAAATGTCTGCGTTGCCATGTTTGTGATGGGAGTCAGAAGCTTTTGTTCGTCCCTCCCTCCCATCAGCCCCATTAGCCTGATGTCTCCCCTCTCTCTCTCTCTCTCTCTCTCTCTCTCTCTCTCTCTCTCTCTCTCTCCCTCTCTCTCTCTCTCTGCCTGTCCTTGCATGTGGCAGCAGGGTGGATCTGCCTGCGAGGACATCCTGCACTGTCTGTTGTCATATTGACGTGGCTTTTTGCACGAACCGCAGCTGAAATCACCAAGCACTCTGTTTCACCCGCACGCCCGCCCCTCCCTCTCTCCGCGCTCCACAGTCAGCCTAGAAGTGCTGTGAAACATAAGAGGAGGTGGCTGCCCTGCTCTTTGATTGAATCCACATCCCCTTTCTCCTCTGCCGCCGCAGAGAGAGGATAGAATGAGGCAGGGGAAGCGAGAGGGAGATAAAAGGGAAAAGTGAGTCTTTTGTAGTTGGCAGAGTACAAAAACATGCACTGCAGATGAAAAGCATATGATTCGATCAAACGTGCTCCGTGGTAGCTACCTAACCAAGCGGTAGGTAGGAAGGTGGCGAGGAGGGAAGGGCTGGAGTCCATATGCAGGCTCAGAGTGAACCCTAGTGGCCAAGAGCTGCAGTGACCATGCTGGACTGAAGCTGAACCTTTATATTGCAGCAGTGTGTGAAATTCTTAGGTATCTAGGAACACCTGAAAACATCAAATTCAAATATCTCAAAAATGTATCTATTTGTTTTCTATTTATCCGTGCTGTAAAGCTTAATGCTGGAAGGTGAGCGGCTCCTCACCTGGCAGAAATGTGCAATTAAATTAACTAAAACACATCTTGCAGGCTTTTGGCCTTGTATTTTGCATGTTAGAAAAAGTGCTTTTCAAGGCAAAGCCATGCTTGTTTTAGATGAAGTCAAGCTATTACAAACAAATTCACCAGTATACAAAGACTGACAAACATGCCTGTTTGTTGAAGACTAGCCTGTGGATAACTAGGACAATCAGGTTTAAAAGACAGCATAATAATAGAACAAGAAAGGTTATTGGAGCAAATAAAAAAAAAGAAAATTATACATGCCAATAATCAGTCACTTTGTAAAAATGGCTCAAAAGTGTACAAGCAAATGCATTTTCTGTTTTATTTTTGTTTATTCAGTGGGAGAAGTCATCCTACTGTACGCTGTCACTTTCTACCTTCTGTGAAGGTTAAGTGTCTCACTTACCTCTCAGCATTCACTCCCACATAGAACGTCTTCATGTCATTTTCCAGTAAATAGCAGTGAATTTATTTGCAAATCATTGAAAGGTGGTGAACACAACAGAAACTGCGACTGCCAGTAAACAAGCAGCTAATGTGTATCTTGCTGCTAGCATAGGTAATAAATACATTTAACCTATGCATTAATTTTCCTCCTTTGAATATGTTAAAAGCTTATAAAGTCCAATAAACATAAACAAGTCATTAAGCAAAATTAAAGTTCTTATTTGTCCAAAAGAAAAAGATTAAAATGGGCCTTAAACAGTTCACCTAAACCAACTAAAATTCTGATAATTAAAAGACACAACTGCACAACGCAGTCTTACTTACTTTTTAAATTTGTTTAAAATATTTCCAGTAACATGTCATATTTTTTCTCAGCCTTTCGGATGTTGAAATGTTTAATGTCGTTGCATAGTTACATGGATTGACGTAGTATATTGCTGTTCTGTTTTGGAGGGACCTTGCACAGACAGGACACCCTGATTTGTCACAGAGTATTATGCACAAGGACTTCATATGTCATTTTGTCAGTCAGGCCATTGCTTTTCAGTCTTATGCCCAAATTTGCTCAGATGCTTCTGTTCCTAAGTTGTTGTTCCGTCTGCCCTCCTCTTTCTCACATGAGCAGGTTTTTGCAGCACTTGCAGTAGAGTGCTGTTGCCTCTGCAGCTATTCCTCACAGCAGTCCGACACCACTGACACACTCTTCCTCTCTCTCTCTCTCTCTCCAGCTCTCCTGTCCTCGTGGTGCGAGGAGCTTGGACGCCTCCTCCTCCTCCGTCACCAGAAGAACAGGCAGAACGAGCCTCCAGGAAAAGTGCCCATGCAGCCCCCCATGAGCTCCATGAAGCCCGGCCTCTCACACGGGTCAGTGTTCACGCTGCTGCACTTTTTGGCATGTGTGTTTGTGTGTGTTGGGTGTGTGACCAGACAGACCAGGCCCTTGGGGAAAGCCCTTCCTCTCCACTTGAAGCCCGGTGTTCCTTATGGATCAGTGACCACACAAACTGCCAGACTAACTGCTTGTAGCACAGTCAATAGGGACAAATAGTACCTCACAACCCCTAGCACATGCCGCTAATCATTTTACAACACAATGTGTGTGCATTTCAAGAGGAAGAACATGCTTTGATTTTATAATCCTAACAATAAACCCTTTTGTCTTTCCCTGTCGTTCAGCAAATACAAATATCCTTACTTTGACTGTACTATTGCACACAGCAAATATTTGTGCAGTAACGCAGTGCGCATTTTGTTTTGCCTACATGATGTGTTTTTGTGCGTTCCCTGCAGAGACGGGTCTTTTCCCTATGACTCAGTTCCCTGGCAACAGAACACCAATCAGCCTCCAGGTTCGTTGTCTGTGGTGACTACTGTTTGGGGCGTGACCAACACGTCGCAGAGCCAGGTGAGAATTCCATACCTGCCCAACAGAGTAGAAGTGTGTCTGAGTGGACTGCATCTGCTGGCATTACATTTCGGAGGGTTTCAAGACCCTCAGATATGTAAACGCTGCGCTTTTTCCTCAATATATGTTCAAATGACATTAACATTGTTTGCAGTGTAAAAGTAATGATGGTGACAGTGTTGGTGGTTTGAAACATGTGTTGTGCCAGAGATTTTTGTGTTTGTGTTGTGATACCATGTTATTTTTTTTTCTCCAGGGTCTGTGATTGTTGAATAATGGACAATTAAAGAAACTCAAATCCTAATACATGCACTGATAAGTGTAACTATATATATAGCAATAACTCTTTTCACAAGTTAATTTGAGTGTCATTCTTCAATTTGGATTGCAATAGATTCATGTAATCTCTTCTTAATAAATTCATTCTTAATTAAACAGCTTTACAAATGTAGTGACACTGGTGAGCAATCAGCAGTCACATCGACCTGCATTCTGATGTAGTTATTTTGAAACTAGTGTTAAAGCATCCATCATTTACACATGTTTATCTCTCTGTATGCCTGTGTCCAACAGGTGTTGGGGAATCACATGGCCAACAACAACAATCCCATGAACTCTGGGGGCAACCCTATGAGTTCAGGTATGTCGGGTAACAATCCAGGGATGAACTCTCCTCAGTTCTCCGGCCCTCAGCAGCAGTTCCCCAACAAAGGCAACTCCAACCAGGGCTACATACAGCAGGGCGTGTACGGTCGACCCAACTATCCCGGAGGAGGAGGCTTTGGTGGCAAGTAAGTGAACAGTGGATTAATAGTGGTTCTTGCAATGATTAAAATTGCACCCAAAGAGGTAGTTCTGACAATTGTGAAGGAATTTTACTTCTATAGGCTAAAGGTAATGGGACACAGGGGTTTTCCAGGTCACATTCAGGTCATTTGTAAACCTAAATGCATTAGGTCATATACTGTCTCTATCAGAGCAATAGTTCAGCTCTGTCTCTGAGGACTGGTTTAACTGGTCAGGGCACAGCTGTACTGATAAGGCAGGGCTTCGTATTTGAGTAGACCAAGGTCATAGGAGATAGACAGCGCTTTGCTCCAGACTCCACATTGATATACTGACTCCTCTTTGTGCCCTCCAAGGCATGCAATGACGTTGGCTTAAAGTAACATACAACATGACTTTTGTAAATTTGGTAAGCATAGTTTATTGTTTAGAATCCAATACCCAATGGACTCTTCACACATCCCTAGCTGCACAGAGTTAAATACTCCTTTCCAGGAAGTAACCTTCAGAATTGGGTGGCAAATACAGTGTTCACTTGTACTGCAGTTCTCTATTCTCCTCAACTGAGTTAAGACATCCAGGTCTCCTGAAACTTCTTCACTCACGAGTCAACCAGCTTCTTGATTTCCATCCCAACAATCAGTTAAAATTATCACAGTCATCCAACATGACGTTCTGAGGTAATTTCTTATATTGTGACGCTCTTTGTCATAGTTACCCTGGAGGACCTAATGCCGGACCTGGAGGAATGGGTATCCCTCCACACTCCCGTCCTCCTTCAGACTTCACTCAGCCTGCCGCAGCTGCTGCCGCCGCCGCAGTTGCTGCTGCTGCCGCCACGGCAACCGCCACTGCCACAGCGACTGTAGCTGCCCTGCAGGAAACCCAGAACAAGGACATGAACCAATACGGACCGGTAGGACAGGACAAACAACTTATAGCACCCATGTGTTAACATCTGTGTTCATAAGGGAAATTATTGCTTTTTTGTGCACATCACACACTACGTGTCTGTTTTATCCTCACTGATGTTGCCTTTCATATCTAGCAATAGTACTAGAACAGGGAGCTGAGAAAATTGGATTTAGGCTTCTTGTTGAATAAGACTGAATCAATGTTATGGGTGAATAATTAGCTGAAATAGTAATGGAGGCAAATAGAACATTTAGCTATACAAATGCTAACAGGCACACATGTTTTTTCAGAGGTTAGAACATTCTTGTCCTTTGTTAGTGAGATGATTTTTGTGTTTTGTGATTTTAATGGACTCTTTTCACTAGCAAAATTTGCCACTTTGACCATCAACTCAGAGATGGTTGATTGAACCCATTTTGTCTTACAGATGAGTTCCTCTTTCCAGATGGGACCAAACCAGGCATACAACAGCCAGTTCATGAACCAGCCAGGACCCCGCGGCCCTCCGTCCCTCCCTGGTAACATGGGCACTGGCATGAATGCATCCAACATGAGCGGGCCCCCCATGGGAATGAACCAGCCCAGGGGCCAAGGCATGGCGCCTTTCGGGGGCCACGGGCAAAGGATGCCCCAGCAAGGCTACGCAGGACCCCGACCTCAGGGCATGGGTATGCAGGGCATGAAAAGGCCGTACCCAGGGGAGGTGAGTGGATGTGAATACAAATCTTTCACCTTTAAGTTTGAGCTTGTTTGCTGAATGTATGTTTGTCCTCGCTGCATCCACAGCCAAACTATGGTGGGCAGCAGTATGGACCAAACAACCAGTTCCCTAACCAGCAGGGGCAGTACCCCACACCCAACGCCTCTAGGCCGCTGCCGTCCCCCAATTACCCCAGCCAGAGGATGCCAGGACAGCAGCTGCAGGGCCAATACCCACCACCCAGCGGTGCCATGGGCCAGTACTATAAGGTGCAGTAATACTGTTTTTCACCTAAAATGTTGTGATTATTTGCTCTTTGGTACAAATAATAGAAGTTCAATTGTTTTTATCAAATTACAGCAAGAGCCACCTTTTAATGGCCAAACAAATAACTTCTCTGGGAGTGGCTATCAGTACAGCCAGGGTAATATGAATGGGGTAAGTCCATTTCATCACTTTATCACACTCTTGTTTGTACAATTTATAGTCCCATGAAGAAGATTTTATTTACTAATCAATTGTTCTCAATATAGCCACCCAGACCAGTGGGTAACTACCCTCACTCCCCAGTACCAGGCAACCCCACCCCTCCAATGACCCCAGGAAGTAACATCCCTCCATACCTGTCGCCAAACCAGGACGTAAAGCCGCCCTTCCCTCCTGACATCAAACCAAATATCACCGCTCTCCCTCCCCCTCCAGGTCAGTAACTGGAAAATGTCCAGTGAAGAAATTTTAGCAGTGAATTATTCCTTTAAATGTTCATGATAGTCTGACCATGGCTCTTGTTGAACCACGTAGCCAACCACAATGAGGAGCTGCGCCTGACGTTCCCAGTGCGGGACGGGGTAGTCCTAGAGCCCTTCAGGCTAGAGCATAACCTGGCTGTCAGCAACCATGTCTTCCACTTACGACCCTCTGTACACCAGACGCTCATGTGGAGGTAAGACATCATGCACTGAATCAGCATGTAGCATATTTTCAGATATGCATCCTAGATATTCTATGTATATTTTATCCTTTTTTCCCTGTTTTCCCTGTCCCTCCTTTTGACATTTGCAATTTTAGGTCTTTTAGGTCTCTAGAAACAGATCTCTAGAGATGGCAATTTCTTTTAATGTTTTTTATGGTTGTAGCGAGTAATGTATAGATGATTTCTCAAGAGAAAGAGGGAGAGAGAGGGAACAACTTCACACCTTCACTGTGGTTAAAGTGGTTACAGCTCTTGAGATTTGGTGGAAACACAAATATGAATGTGGGAAAAGAACTTTTAATCCCTGATTTAGTTCCTGGCTTTTGGTTCTTGGGTCTCACAGTGTATGTTTTGGGACTATTTGGACAAAAACCCAGGGCGCTACTCTGGGGAACTATTTTTCTTGACGTGACCCACCCTGTTCCAGTAATACGTATACATATAAACCCCATCAAATACAACTGCCAGAGATTATGGGTGAGAATACAGTGAGGGATAATATTCGTGTTGCTACACAAACAACTTTTACTGCAGTTAGCAACGGGGTTACGTTGCTGAAAAACTCACATGCCCATCCATAGTTATGTGGATGACACCCACTTATATCTCATTTTAAAGCTGACCCTACTGTTAAATGAAGTGGAATGATTTCCAAGAATTGTCTTCAAATTGTTCTTTTTGGTCTCTCTGACCATTTGATTCTCAGTCAGCGGGAAATTTAGCATCACATAAAAATCCTGTAATCAAGAAGCAATGGGTATTCTTCAATTCCTCTTAACCTTTGGCAGACAGATTGAAAAGGTTGTGCAGTCATACTGTCTGCAGCTGAGAATTATTTAATTGTATCACCACTGTTCTCAGTTAGCTTGGAGAAGGTCATTTGTGCATTCATTTTCTCCGATTATCAATTATTGTAATTCCTTTTACTCCCCTCACAAGCAAAAGTCACTTTCACATCCGGAGTTTATCAGGATCATGAAATGAGGACACTTTCTGGTGCCAGACCGTGAAATCACATAATCTTAAATTTAGCCTTCCGCCATTGGTGGTCATTTTATTTTAGAGTTGATTAGAAGGATGGAAAAGCCAAAACATCATACATTAGGACCCAAATGCTGCAGAAGGAACTCTTTCTCTTATTATAACGGGCTCTGCATTAATAAAAAAATCATCTGCATTTGTCTGTAAAGATGTAGAATAATCTTCATCCAGGTGCCATGAACTCAGATAAAACACTCACAATTTATATTTTTGCTTTGCTTTCTCTGTGCAGATCGGACCTGGAGCTGCAGTTTAAGTGCTACCACCATGAAGACCGTCAGATGAACACCAACTGGCCAGCGTCGGTCCAAGTCAGCGTAAATGCCACACCGCTCACCATTGAGCGGGGCGACAATAAGACTTCCCACAAACCCCTGCACTTGAAACATGTATGCCAGCCAGGAAGGAACACAATCCAGATCACAGTCACTGCCTGCTGCTGTGTGAGTACACACATCTCCAGAACTAATAATTTCCTCTGGATACACATGTTGAAACAGTAAAACTAAATAAATACACCGCATGAGGATGTTTTGTGATAGTGACTGTGATGTTTCCTCCCGCAGTCGCACTTGTTTGTGCTGCAGCTGGTCCACAGGCCCTCAGTTCGCTCTGTCCTCCAGGGCTTACTGAAGAAGAGGCTTCTGCCTGCAGAGCACTGCATCACCAAAGGTATATGCAAAAGAACACAAGAGAAAAGTGACATTTTGCACCCTAATGTCTTGATTGTTCTCAGAGTCTTATGCGCTATATGTCTCTCCTTCTGCCTCAAAGTTAAGAGGAACTTCAGCAGCGTAGCAGCATCATCGGGCAACGCAACACTCAACGGAGAGGACGGCGTGGAGCAGACGGCCATTAAGGTTTCCCTCAAATGTCCAATCACCTTCCGGCGAATACAGCTGCCAGCAAGAGGCCATGACTGCAAACACGTTCAGGTAAGCACTGCAGGGATAAGCAAACACACTGACAGTCAAACAGCTGATGCCTTAACGGAAGAAGATTTCTAAAATAGTGTACTGGATAACAAATGTTACTTCTTTTTTCTTACAGTGTTTTGATTTGGAATCATATTTACAACTAAACTGTGAGCGGGGGACATGGCGATGTCCTGTATGCAAGTACGTTTATCCAGTTTAAACACATAACAGTACAGCCCTGTCTATAGTTTTGATTGTAGTCCACATAGTTGTCACTCTCAGCATTTTAAGCCCTGTCTGTCTTCTCTCCTCAGTAAAACAGCATTGTTAGAGGGACTCGAAGTGGACCAGTACATGTGGGGAATCTTGAACGCCATTCAAAAGTAAACTGAGACAAGAAACGTATTTGTACCAACACATGTAATGCATATAATGTATTTCCCTTCATTCCCTTGTATGTGAACCGTCTGATTTCATCTGTATTTCGCCAGCTCGGAATTTGAGGAGGTGACCATTGACCCGACATGTAGTTGGCGGCCGGTGGCTATCAAATCTGATATCCACATCAAGGAGGATCCGGATGGACCACTGGCCAAGAGGTTTAAGACGATGAGCCCCAGCCAGATGATCATGCCCAATGTGATGGAAATGATAGCTCAGCTCGGCCCCGGGCCGTCCCCGTACCCATTACTATCTTCTCAGCAGGGGGGCAACAACAGCGAATACGGCAGCCAAGGTAGGATACAAAAATCTTCTAAATGTTGGTTATGTCAAACTGCAAAAGGAGCTTAAAATAACTGTAAGAAATGTACACATGTATTTTTTTATTTCGTGTGCTAGGCAACAGTTACCAGGGGCACGGGAACTTTGACTTCCCACACGTCACCCCTGGTGGTACGTCGATGAACGATTTCATGCACGGTCCCCAGCTGTCTCACCCACCTGACATGCCCAACAGCCTGATGACCCAAGACAAGCCACTCTCCCACAACATGCCTGACTCAGTGAGTTCTCCCGCCATTTAGGAGACAACCCTAAAAACTTATGATTTTATGGGTATAAGGAGACATCTGATAGCTAATGCTTACTCATTCTAGAAAGGCTTAGATTGACAAAGTAAACCACACACTATCTACTCTATCTACTGTGCATGTATTTTGCACACGGCTACAGTTACAGAGACTGGAATCCATTTTGAATTCACTTACAAAACAATTTTCTGACAGGTTTTAGACTAAATGATTCAATCATTAACCAAAAAAAAAATTAGTTTGACCCTAATCTGAATATTATTCCCCTCTCTCTACAGATACCTCACTCTGTCGGCAATGACCAGTCGCATGGTCCATTGCAGCAGAGCTTACATGCATCTCCGCACCCTGGGAGCCAATCAGGGCAGCAGCTACACCACAGCGGTCCTCCTCAGCCGTCACGACAAGCTCTGCCTCCACAGCAACAGCAGCAACAGCAGCCCGGCCCCAACAACCATCCTCACAGCGACCTGGCCTTCAACTCCTCCAGCAGTTTGGACAGCCAAGCAGGGTCGGACATGCCTGAGCCATCTTTAGATGTGAGTTCTGACATACAGAAGACATTTTGCACAAGTCCAGACTTAAATGATCTGCGTTCACTCGAATGCCTAACCAAATGGTTCTCATCGTTCCTTCTTCCTCACAGCTTCTTCCAGAGCTTGCTAACCCAGACGAGCTGCTGTCGTACCTGGATCCACCGGACCTCCCGAGCAATAGCAATGACGACCTTCTATCGCTCTTCGAAAACAACTGAGGCAGTTCAGACACACAAACTTTTCTGACTGCCTGCAGCTTCCCTGAGAACCCAGGGCGGTCGCTCAGTACTTGATAAACACAAAGATGCACTCCCTTTCTCTTCTTCCTCTTGTACAGTTTTCATTGGCCAGCGCAGATTGACTGAAAGAGATTTAAACTCAAAGACATGGTGGGATGCGTGGGGGTGGGGGGGTCGCCCTGCCCTCTCACCCCGTGACGACTGTGCAGCTATACTCATTTTTTTAACGCCACACACAGGTGTATGTGTGCACATTAGGAACATGTTGTAGCATTTTTTATTCATGTTTTGTTTCCTTTTGGGGAAAAAAAAAGAACTCACTGTATAAAACAGACAAAATAACTGAAAAAATAAAGACCCTGCGCTATCTGGCCAGTGTGCGTTATGTCCATCTTGTTATTCCAATCTGAGAAGCCACAGCTTCCTGGTGTCACAGCTCCATTCCCTGACTGGTCTGGTTAGTCGCACTGTTTTTCTCCACCACACATCATTTAAAAGCACAAAGAGATTTTGGCAATGCAAAAAAAACAACCCAAAAACAACCCCATCTGTCTTTATTAAAGGAAAAAAGATCAGTTAGATCAGCGTGTGTCGGTCCTTGACTAAATGTTTTTTAAAAGTGTGTTTGCTCTTCTGCCAACATTTTAAAAAGACTTTTGGGAAAGATCGCTTCCACTTTTTCCATAATTTGATACATACATATTTTTGTCACAAAGGAATATCCCTGCTTTTCAGTCCTCTGACAGTCGAAAGCTGGAACGGGGAAGATTTTGGCCCCGCTAAAAGAAAAATGTTTATATTGCATACCAAGAATAGCATACATGTACTTCTACATGTTGTATAGTTCTCGCCCTCGTGTACAGAGGAGTGATTTTAATGGAAACAAAAGGTACATTATGAGAGATTGGCGTTCCTGTTACGATCCTGCTGCGTTTATTGCTTCCTGCTTCAACTCCTTCCACGCCGTCTGCTCTGCATGAGCCCCGGTGTCAGCGTTTTTTGCATCGTTGCATCTCTCTCCCTGTTAAATGATGTGCTGTTTAAGTAGTCTACCAAGTGCATGTGTGCCAAGCTCCTCGTCTAGTGCTGTTCCAAGTGGTAAGAGAAAAAAAAGATAGCGTGGTTATCAGTTGCTGTTTCCGCAGCTCTTTTGTTTGTATGTTTGTTTTTGATTTGTGTCAGATTTAGTATGATTTATTTAACACTAACATTGAAGGGATAATGCTGATATTGGCGATACATTTATCATGTATTTGCTGGATATGCTGTGTTATGTTTGTTTGTTTTCTCGTTTCTGTTGCTGCATAATGAAAGTATCCATAAATCGTTTGGGAAACTGCTCAACATCACCAAAGTTAGAGGGATGAGAACGGAGACGTTTGTGTTTGCTTGGTCCTGTGTGAGACTGCAAGCGTGTGCATGTATGTGTGTGTGGATGTGTGTGCGTGTGTGTGTGTTTCTATTAGTATGATGGGAGGTAATATTGATTTCAAAGATATAGGGGAGGACAAATACAGTTTATCCATCACTGCTGTTCTAGAAGTGGTTTTTAAAGCAGTATTGGTGCAGACCTTTTGCCACATTTGTTTTCAATTTCACTTTTTGAGAAGAGTGCTGTTCAGTATGCAAATGTATTATTTTTTAAGAAATGCTATTGTACTGTAAAAAAATCATTGTGAATATTTTTGTATCATCTTGATAATGTTTGTCTGTTGATCATTAGTCGTCCAACCTAACCATGTATGCTCCCACACTCCCATCTAACCACTGACTTTATTTGTAACCAGCTTCCGACCGCTGTCTCACCACCTCGTTGTGGGGAAGCCAGTCCAAATGTCTCATAAGCTATTTCCTGCAGATCATCGTGCTTTCTAGTCACTTTCCTCCCAGTGCACTCTGTCACACGCCTGTCGTTTGTACACAGGTGACCTCTTCCCTGCGTCAGCTCAAGCTGATTGTGTGGCATCACTTCAGTTTCCAGATGTCAAAGTCAGTTTGACGCAGTGTTTTCCTTCACGCTCAGATGTATTTGATTGAAAAATGATCAATGTTGTCTATTCATGAATTTACATTAACATTTTATCAGTGATACTGAACAGTAACGGTTTTGAAAAGATGTGGTATCAGCTGGCTTTCAGTGTAATTAGTGAGCTATGTGAATATCATAATTGTTGCTAATTGTCAATACACAGTGGTATTTTAAAGATATATCACAACCATATTTTAAAGAAGTCCATGATATTGTTTATATTTTTGTTATAGAAAATGTGGCTTTTTTAAAAGCACGAAGACCATATACATTTTTATCCCCTTTGTTGTTTTTGGTAAATTATTTTGTACTGGTTTTCTTATTAATCTGTAAGGCTAGAAATCCAATTTCTTTCAACTGTAGCATTGTGCTGATTTAACTGCCCTGGTTTTATGTAAACATTATTTTTAAACGTCATTTGAGAAATATTATTTTTTCCAGTTCAGCACACTGACATGTTGTTTCATATTTATGTCACAAAGAGACATCAAATCAAAAAATCCCTCTTTCAACGATACACTGCCACATTTTCATTTATTACTGTCTGAATTGAAACTTTTCATCAATCCCATGGAAGTCGTTATCATTTCATATTTTGCTCTCACTTCCAAGTGAGCCAATTTAGTGTATAAGGCAGCATCCCAAATCTGTAGTTGCACAATCACAATAAAGGGCCGTTTCTCTGGGGGAGGATGTTTTAAAAAAAATAATAAAAAAAAAGTAAGCAAAAAAAATACAGAGAGGAAAGGGCACGTTCATCATTATGGCCTGGAAAGGATGTTGAGGGCAAGGCTAGATCAAACGTCCCACGGATGCCTGTATATATGTAAATGAATATAGAGACATGTGAACAGAAATGTATTCATTTTCCCTGGGAATGTGCATTGTTTCTTCAGAATAATAAAAAGCTTGCAACCCCTCTACTGGACGTGGCTGAATATGGAAAATGAAACTTGTTAGTTAGTGTCTGTGGGTATCTCTCAGCATTTTGTTACCCCTCTGTAATATAATTTCACCTCTTTTGTTAGGGGAACTGGGACAGCTATGTTTTTACATGTAATATTTAGCTTAAGTGTTCTAGTCTGTCACCTGCATACTCGGAGGTGCTAAAGCTAAAAAAGGAATAAAAAAAAAAAAACAAGGTTACAAAGAAAATCGTTTGGAGGGGTGGGAGAAAGGCGCTGGGAGGGACAGGTTCAGAAGATTGTAACCAAATCCATAGTTTGTACAATTTTTGATATCATGAGAAGTTGGAAAAATGATACAATCTAAGGTGATTCATGCAATGTGGCCATTGTCTCTATTGTGTACATTGTATGTACAATCATTTCATATTCTAAACTGGTCAGAAAATAAAGGAACTAATTGTGATTTTTAGTCTTGCAGAACTGTATGTAGTTAGATGATGTGACAACCTAATATTTATCTAATAAATATGTATTCAGATGATACCTGTATGTCGCTGTGGTCTTGTCTTTTGTGCACTCACATCAGAGTCTGACTGTTAGGCCTGCCTAACTCCCACAGGCTGTTCATCCAAGCAGAAGGTGTAAATTATGGGTGTCAAATTATACTCACATTTTGATTAATATAGATTATAGCCATTATGTGGAAATGACATGAGCCCACATTAATTAACACGACAGACTAAGAGTTTTGTAAACCTGCTCATAGGAATGGCATTGAGTCAAGTCATTATTCAATCTGTCATGAAGGAGGTGAGAAAATAAATTATGCGCTTAGAAAGCAACAGAAATGGTTGAAGCAGAAACTGCTAGAATCGCTATTATTTTGTGTTTTTCAGGCTGTAACGGGACTCAATGGAACCATGAGCCAAGAAAAACCTTTTAAAGTGCTCTAATGCCTACACTTTTCACTCACATACATACAGTATATATATATATATATATATATATATATGACCAAACTTCTTTAATGCCATTAATGCAAAAGGAACAAAAGGATCGTTTTCATCTGAGGCCACGGTGTACAAATCTAGGCTGCGCAAGTTATGCTTTTTGAGATACTTAAGTAAAAGTCCTGCTTTTAAAATACTTTCTAAGAGAACAGAAGTAGTCAACGGTAAGCAAAATGTTCTTAAAGTATTAAAAGTTCTCATTCTACAGAAAAGTGACCCCTAGACCCCTAGACTGATGTTATAATAAATGACAGTATTAACACTGATGTCTGATGACTGGGGCTAGTTTTGTGTAAGCAGCAAGTATTGTGTATAACTAAGAAAAAAACTTGTGTTTTTCAGAAAGTGAACAAGACAACACTCAAACTCAAACGTTAGAGAAGTCTCCCTACATTGAACAGCCAAGCCACTAGGGGGGGCTGCTTATGAGTTTTTGTTTGCTGAAAATTGAGACCGTTCAGGGTAGCAGCGGGCATTGCTCCCTCTGCCACAGTCTCTTGGATAAAACTTTTGTATTTTATTAAATTCATTCTTCTAGGTGTTTTGGCGCGTGCTACTTATATATCGATTCGATTTTTTAAAAATCTAAATAAACAATTTTATGAGGATTGTAAAAGCCTAATGCTGTACAGGTACCAAATGAGGTGTAACCATGGGCGTCTCATTATACATCGATGGGTGTAACCATATCGTGTGGGTGTAACAATGGCGGAACCATAGCTATTGTTGACGTTGTCTATCTATGGGTGTAACGCCCAGAAAGGTCTATGGCGAAAACTGTGTTATTGCTCGGACTCGCGTTCAATCTCGCGGGATTTGATCCGCCGGCCGCGCTCGGTGCAAATGCACTTCCGGTTGAGACTTCCTCGTCTCGCACATGCATGCGTGACTTCCGCCGACCGCCGCTGACACACACACACACACACACACACACGGCGCCACTTTGCTTTGGAAAATGTTAAACCTGCCGAGCAGAATAAAGTTGTGCTCTCTGGCGCTGACGGCGGCGCGCCTGTGCAGCGGCGGCCCGGCGGCCGCGGGCGCGAACCCCACGGTTTACTTCGACCTCGCCGCGGACAACCAGCCTCTCGGCAGGGTGACCTTTGAGGTGAGTCGCTGGCGACCTGCTGCACGTTCAGGCCGCAGCTTGCTCCACCACCACTTCACATCTCCGTCTTCTTTTGCAGCTCAACGCCGCAGTTGTGCCAAAAACCGCAGGTACGGATGGTTTCCTTTCTGTTGATATCAAACCGGATCCGGGTTCGAATTAGACCCTGAACCGCGCCGGACCCTCGGGGACGCTGCTCAGCGTGCGACGCGCCGATTCGAGTCTCTTCGTGGTCACAGGGTTTATTCGCCTGGCTGACTGTAGCTTTGCTGTCTTGAATGTGACCTTTTGACAGTCCGGTGTCGGTGCTGAGCAGCTGCCCGTCAGTCATGTGATCAGTTTACTGTAAAACAAGGGAACCAGAACACTGAGTAGAGCCGGTGGTGCGTTCAGGCGTCCTTTCTGTGTTGCTGGGTTACCCCCCTGAGGCTCTGATGCAGAATCTTTCTCGCAGAGAACTTCAGAGCGCTGTGCACAGGGGAACTTGGCTTTGGCTACAAGGGATCCGTGTTCCACAGGGTGATCCCCCAGTTCATGTGCCAGGTAGGCTGTTTGTCTTTGTCCCCTCTTCTGTCCTCCTGTGGTCCAGCGGGCTGTTTGATGGCAGCGACTGTGTTTCCAGGGGGGAGACTTCACCAACCACAATGGGACCGGAGGGAAGTCCATCTACGGGTGGAAGTTTCCCGATGAGAACTTCAAACTGAAGCACACCGGACCTGGTAACCATCCCATTCTGTTGCCACACACGTGAACTGGTTTCCCGCTGCTCAGTCCTGCTGAGGGATGTCAGTTTTTGCAGGTGGATTCCAGACGCGCAAAGTCAACCGATTTGATAGTTTTTCCTTGGATATCCAGGAATCTCGAGCAGTTTTAGAACTTTTTAGGAAAGTATTAGATCGGAGTAGTGAAAATTAAGACCCTTTAAATATTAAAACACCTTAATTGGCATTTTGTGAGGTATTATTATTATTATTTGGAGCATAGATTCACACAGACAGTGTAGGCCCTATGACTTACTCTCATTTATTTATATCATTTATGTTGGTTTTGTTAACGTCAGTATGTGACTATTACTTTGGGTTAGTCACTACTTCATTCTCTTGGGTTTGTTCTGAGTTATGCCAAAGTAAGACAGTTTTGCACGCTCAGAGTAAATGTACGGGTATAGTTCTGTATATGTAAGTTAAGGTGTGTTGCTGATAACCAGTTACAACTTGTGGTGTTGGCGTATGGAATTTAACTGCAGGATTCCTGCAATTACCCTGATAATTGATGCCCCACACTTGAGAAACTGCAGTATTTGTGGCGGACAGATAAGCGGGTGTTTTTCAGTAAGTGGGCTCGACAGTCAAATCTTGGAAACCAGGCTGATTAACATTATACAGCCAAAATAAAACAAAGACCAGGAACAGATGAAATGTTTTCTGCAGTTTGAATTAAATGTTGAGAATCCTGTGACAGTCGTGGCTGCTGTGGGGGCCCATTACACCTTTTGCAAGAGACTAACTCATTTTAACATATAACACTGTCTTACTATTTCCAGCACCAGGTGGCAGCATTATGCAAATACATTTACATGAGCTTTTAGATGATCTGATAGTGTTTCTTTCCTTCAATAGGCCTTTTTCACAGCAGACATTTTGACTTGTTTTAATAGGTGAAGCAGGCTAATAACATTTGTTCTATTTAAGTGTCCCAGTAAGGTGTGACAGTGAGCCAGCATTGCACAATTCCAGAATTGGGAAACTGATGCAGCTAAATGGATTTCAGCCATCCTTCTTTTTATTATTTACATCTGCCCTTTCCTGCTGTGACATGTCAAAATGTCTTCTGTGGAAATAACCTATTGGCAACATGTTATTTTGTAGCTCATGTGACAGGAAGCTCTTCGGGCATGGTTTGTTAGTTGAAGCTAATTTTACACGCGGCATGTCAAAAATAATAACTGTTTAATTGCTGCATTGCAGGAATCTTGTCTATGGCCAATGCTGGACCCAACACCAACGGATCCCAGTTCTTCATCTGCACCAGTAAAACCGAATGGTATGTGCTGACAAACGCAGCATTATAAGGGTCGGATGCTGCTGTAGATGTTTTGATGCACTTCACCGTTACTTGGCTGTACAGACACCTGCGCAGAGCTCAGATAATACTAGATATGCTGTCTGGAAAAGTGAATACCCTGCGCAACAACAGACGCATCGAGCCTCAATCTGAAGGAATGCGGCATTTTAATGGGAGACTTATTCTCCCTTTTTGCACCGTGTGAGTTTCACCAAACAACTTGGCTCACATTTTAAGGGTTTAACCGTACGCTTCAAATGTGAAAGTATCCTTTGAGTTGTCTGTTTAAAGTATATATCTTGAGCAATGCACGTCTCTGGCCCTTTTGTTAACCTGAAATTACTTTGCTAATACACAAAACATGCCTTGACATGAAAAGGAGTGCTGTTGCCTATTTGCACATTTTAATAATAGTGCAGGATGCACAGCAACTTGCCCAGGATCCAAGCATAAAAGCACTCAAATTCACCATAGAATCTTTATTGTCCAGGGATCAGAGAGTAGTCGAGTTGTGCCAGAGGCTCCTCGCTCACACAGTTACACAAAAAGTGGCTTTCGATAAATGCACTCTTATAACACACACTCTTTTTAAAATGGTAATCTGTCCCAGAGATTCCATCCAGGTGAGCAGATTTAGTGAACCATCTCTGCCTTTGGAAGGTTTTTGTTATTGTAGCTTTTTTTTTTAAAAACATCGCTTTAGTAGTGTCCGGTTTTTGTTAAAATGCTGTTTCAGAGGTTTTCCCCACCGTGCTGGGAATACAAATTCTTGGTGAAAGCAGTGAATTCTTGTAATATTTTGGCATGAAAGCAAAAAAAAAAAGAAACGTGAGGACTTGAATGGTGGCCTAAAGCAGCGCAGTCGCTGCAGAAATAGCGGCATCGCCAACAAAAAGCCACAAGTCGAACCCAGTTGGGTGCGTCGTGGATTGTCTCGCTGTCCGGGGCAGCGATAATAAAACCCTTCTTTCTTCATTTAGGCTGGATGGCAAGCATGTTGTCTTTGGCAGCGTGAGGGAGGGACTGGACGTGGTCAAGAAAGTGGAGTCTTTCGGTTCACGGTCTGGGCGAACCTCCAAGAAGATCACTATCACAGACTGTGGGGAGCTCAAGTAGAGCAGCAGACACGGCCGTGGTCTCATCTCCTGCTGTAATTTCTCAAAGTGAGAGTCGGAGAGAAAGAGGCTCATTCTTCAGTCATGTTACAGAGTGCGACTTCTCAATGCTGACAACTGATTATCGCAGAGTCGCACTCAGTGAGCAGGTACTTAACATCTGTTAGACCTTCGTCAGGTAGAACTTAACTGTCTTGCCATAAAATGTGAACTTGTATTGTAGAATAGACAGATAACGGGTTTTATTGTATTTGAAAAAGAGCTATTCATTCATTAATATACATTTGAAAATGGTTTGGAAAATTTGGAAAACAATAAAGTAATTTTTTCTAAATATGGGAGTGTTTGACATTTTTGTTATACGTGAACTTAGATATATTATAAAATGTCTCTAAACGTGCAATAAGTGATGGTTTCTTTGGCCATTTGGAGGAATCACAAACGAGGTGACATCGTCACTTTTAAAGTTGTTAGCAAACAGGTGCTTATTTACACAGATCCAGGTCAGCTGTAGGCTCATCGCTCCGAGCGACCCCGTTTGACATTTTCATCTGATGCAATGTTGGATTATAGCCTTGAGAAGTTTTGCACCTAAACAAATGGCTCAAATAAAGCTGTTTCAGAGTCGAAGGTGTGTCCGTTTATTGTGGGGAAACTAATGTTTTATCACCAGCTGCAGAATGAGGTCAGTGTTGAGTGATTCTGGCCGTCTGTGTTCCTCATCAGCCTCTAAGTTGACTAATGATCTTATTCTAAGTATTTATGTAGCTGAAGTCTGCAGTAAAATGAAGGTCCGCAGTGTCGGTTCTAACTGCTTCTGCACGGGGAAATGTTTCTTGTTGGGGTCAGCTTTTGCCAGCTGTGGTATATTAGAGGTTGATGAAGTGCCATTTTTACCAGATGCTCGGAGAAATATTAAGAGGTCGAGATTCTGTTTTATGTTGTGGGGAGATAAAAATGTGTAACATCTGGATCAGTTAACGCTGAAGACTGAATTTGATTTTATCACTACAGCCCTGTGGGGACTTTCCCAACCTCGCCCCCCCCAAATCCATACAGCCATGTGGATTAATCAAAAACCACGGTCTTAGGTGCTTATATTGTTAACGGAGACAAAAAAACACATTTTCAGAACAGTACATGAAGATTGAACACACTGAATAATGTGTTTACTACATTTTAATACAAAAGCATTTTAAGAAATCAAGGGGTCGATTTCATGGGTCACTCAAACTATGGCACGTTAAAGGTCAAAGGGTATTCCTGTTCCATATTCATTTATCATCACAATTACAGTGAAATACATGAAGCCTCTAAAGCAACATGCACATGCAACCTTCCACTTACTCCTTCATGATCTTTGGTGCACTCAAGAGTTTTATTCCTTTTTTCACTCGTGTTACATGTGAGACGTTGCGACCTCTGACCCATAACAAAGCACCTTGGTGAGTCTTGGCACTGGGTGCCAGAATATAACTGTGCTGTAATGTATTCTATCTTTCAGAAAGTTAAATATTTCTAGCATATTGCATTGGTTTACAGTTTTGTAAGACATTTGTATGACAAACTAAAAGTTGTCTTCAGAAATAAAGGCACATGGCATATAAAGAATACATGTTAGCTGGCTAATATATTCCTTCACAAAGTGTAATAATCAACTTAAAAATATATTCAAACATTATGTACCCTCCAGTACTGATAATACAGATAACGATGCCGATACACATTAATACTGCATATCCTTCTTAGTAAAGACTTGTTGCATATTTTATACAGAAAACACCATTTCATTTAAGTTATTTCTGGAATATACAAACATGTAAAAGAGAATCTTCATCTGGAAACATCACTCATGAATTTTGTGCCAAACGTGTTGGACACGAGTGAAGACAGACACAGAGCTAAAGTTTCGTAATTCACAGTCGGTAAGATTCTTAAGGTTCATAGTTAAGACTTCAAATGAATACTCGCATAATGATAACTGGGTAAGCTACAAGAACCATTTGCAAATGCAAAGTACTCGACTCCACTGAGATGCTGTAGATAAAAAATGAGCCTCTTCTACTGAGAGTCACAGTGTCAGAGAGAATATTTCAGGAGAGTAAACCGTTAGATGCATTACAGTACAATAAGGTTAGTTATCATGTGTTTGTAGTAATTCAGATATATAACCGTCCCTTTTTGATAAAACTCTGGAGGAGCGTGTACGGCGAGTAGAGTGTGTTATTGCACACGGCGGCAGTAGTAGCCGAGGACTTTGCATTTTTCACACAGGTGTTGTGGATGCTCCTTGCTCTGGTCTGACACATCTAACCCGTCCGGTTTCTCCAGAGGTCGCTGGAATGAAGAGAGAGAGAGTTACTCCACAGGGCCACTGACGCCAACGTTAGGTCCTCAGTATTGTTTCTGCAAAATGAAGGCTTTTATTGACCTGTGGAGGCGTTTACATTCTGCAGTCACACACACATTATACATGATGCTTTGTTTAAGGCTGCTCTTTCTACCTTTTTGGAATAGTAAATACACTATAATTATTTTTCCAACAGAATGATATTCTTGGCAGTGCAGGTATTTTTTTAAAACAGAGTATCATGTATGGGGCTATATTTAACTGAACACTTAAATTAATTATTCAGTGTTAATAAAATTAATAATTAAAAAACCTCTGTCTTTTTTTATGGCTTAGAGGGGTTTTGCTGTGCAGTTTGGATGTGTCATCTAGGTTTGTCCGAGTGTTATTGAGTTTATATCAAATAGGTCCGTCCTACAAGAATTTGGCAGCCAATTAAAGGAAAATGGTAGGATGTCAAAAAATAAATGTAGTACATTTGGTGGAGATTGGTTGAAAGGTGTATGAAAATGCCTTTACATGGTTCATAGTATGAATTGTCACACGGTGGCACTAGTTGCACCAAGTGACTCATGGATTCATTTTCCACCAAACGTCACTGAAATCAGGTCACATGTTTTTAAGATATCCTGCTATCTAAATAACAAACGCACACACTAACGAAGGCAGCCGAGAGTTTAAAAGTTGGCAGAGGCAACTGATGAACTGTAATACATTTCAGAATGAACCTTTGGGTTAAACATTTCAGTCTACCAGTTTGTGGTATTATCATAGCAACAGCTCCATCAAATAGCGATAAAATCAAATGTTGGGATATATTTAAATGCATGTTCGGGAATTTTTTCAGATAAAAATATTTTACCTGCAACAGTATAGCTGTTCTGCAGTTACACAGGATTTGACTTCCACAGTAAACTGGTTAGTTTTGGGCGTAGAGAAAACACAAAGCAGCTCTTGGCCTCAAGGGCCAAATTTCAAGGAAATACACTGTAACAACGTGCAGTCACGACGCATAAACTTGCTTCGCTGCCATGTTGTGTGCAGTGAAGCAGTGTTTTCCTGTGAGGATTCGACTGTATGGTTAGTGAGCAGGGCCTGTTCTAAACCTTTTGAGTCCGTATGAACGAGGCCCCCTAGTAGCTGAGGGGTCTGTAGTTTGGATGTGCTGTTACCTGCTTGTGAGGGTAAACGTTGATGTGGCACTTGATACATTCTTGTCCCATGTTGGCCCAGGAGTTCCCGCTCATCCACTTCCTCTTGCATTTAGGGCATTTATATTCACCGAAGCACCTCTTCTTTCCCTGATACGGGGTCAAGCCTTCACCTTTGGGTCGAGCCTGAGCAGAAATATACAGCAGACAACAGTTTTGACATTTCTGACCTTGTGTGCAACCTTACGTAAGCGTACTACATTACTTAAATGCTTAAAAATGAGTCCGTTCTCAACGCGTCAACTGCGACGGCTTTGCAAACATGTTGGCTTTTGCCTCTCACCGCCTTTAACTGGAGGAGACTGACTGACCTATTTGGTTTCTTTGGACGGCAGCCAATTCAAAGCTCTGCGTGATTAGTACGGGAAGTGATAGCAGTCCTGCTGGTGGTCAAGAGGGTCGAGTGTTTGGAGTAGTTTTGTCTCAGGAATCAGATGATTATTTATGGTTTCTATCACCGCAAGTTAAGGTTGCTTTGATGCTTGATTAATACTCACGGCCCTGGAAGAGTGCGATTTGCATTTCAAAGGAACCTTTCTTCTCTTATCTAAACTATAAACGTAGAGGGACAGTGTAGAAATCTAGAAGACTCCTTGTACTCTAGAAGAAAAACTGAAAAGTTTGGTTTATTTCTAGGAAGTTGGGAAATATTGTAATGGTTAAGTGTAATTTATTTGTTGGACAGAAACGAAGGAGTCTCAGCTTTCCCATTAGAAATGAGCTCCCTCCCTCCAGCTGTGTTCCCGCGGGACCATAAAGGAGGCCCCGGCCTGCGGGGGGGACCAATGGGAGAGGTCTCCCTTCTACAGGACAAATACCTCAGCCTCTCAGTCATCCCTCCCAGCTGGCCCCCGACCCACCAATCAGGACACGGCGATCTTAGCGGAGAGGAAATAAAACCCAGATGAACTCTGCACTTGTATAACATGACAAAATCCTAAACCCATCACAAAGAAATCATCTTGACAAGACTGGTTTCAATTAGGAGCGCCCCGGCTGAAAAAGTAGGGCAAGTCAAAAACGAAGCCTGGCTCTGCACCACCAGAGGAGCGCACGTCAAATCTTTTGTTTTGATTTCACAGCAGGAACATATGTCAGGTTCAAAACGTGTTACAGCTCATTTTACTAATTTCCAGGACTACATCTGTTTAACAAAACATGTTTAAGGGCTCAAACTGTTAAGGCCCCAGTGAAGCACTCTGAGGCCTGTGTTTGCATCATTTAGCCACCATGAGGCAGTGTGGGAGGTCACTTTTGATGGCAGCCCTCTTTCTCCGGCGCCTCCAGGGAGAGCAGACAGAGCATCACCTTTCTGAGGGAGGAAACAGCTTTCACTCTGCAGAGCAAGCAAAACAAACGCTACCTACAGTCTGGAGCCCACAGGGCAGCAAAGGGCAGGGCACACTCCGGAGTTTCCACCGGTCCCGCCAAAGATGTGACACTGACAGCCGAGTGAATGCAGACAAACGACCAGTTTATTTAACACACCTATGAATATATTTCATTGTCTGTCTTGAAAATGCAATT
Organism: Gadopsis marmoratus; assembly: GCA_036023855.1. Classification (NCBI taxonomy): domain Eukaryota; kingdom Metazoa; phylum Chordata; class Actinopteri; order Centrarchiformes; family Percichthyidae; genus Gadopsis; species Gadopsis marmoratus. The sequence goes on along the minus strand of JAVQJF010123110.1, from coordinate 26,950 downwards.
GTTTAGATGCTATTTAATTTTGACTCTTTTTTAAAGAAATGTGATTTGGACTGAGACACTGTGGGCAATATGGCGGGGTTTAATCTTATATTAGTGACACTATTTTCCCAATATCGATAGTAAAATATAGCTAATGCATCCAAAATGATGAGAATGTGCACTACAATGAATCATGTTTCACTATGCACCTACTTTTTTAAATGCAATTTGAGTTTTTGAGTTAAATGCTAACGTCAGCAATAGCATTTAGCTAAGCAGGTATAATGTTCACCATGTTAGTTTAGCGTGTTAAAGCGACAAATTGCAATATTGAGCTGATGATGGTGCAACACGACAATGTAAGGGATCACCAAAGTTATTACAATGACGGGGGACATGTCTGTACCAAATTCCATGCCACCCTATCCATTAGCTCTCAGGACATTTCACTCTAAACCACAAACGTGAACCACATGGTAGCGCCACCATGAGGAGGAAAACTCAGGGTATCGCTGTAATCATTAGAATACATCCTCCGGGGACCATTGATGTCGTTCCCAAATTGAACAGTTAAATTAAAATAAAAACACGAAGGCATGATGTTTTAGGTTTGGCCAAAGGTTTCTTTGGCCTCCATCTTCTTTGTCACACATTAACAAGTTCAAACAGGCACAAACAGCACATTAGATCAAAGATCTTTGAAAGGCCCGAAATCACGCATAAGAAACAGTGTTGTTTTAAAAAATAGATATTAAATGAATCCATTGTGTGCATTACAACTCATCCCATCCAAAGAGCCATAACTTTGGTTGTGTAACTTAAATCAGTCCCAGAGTGCACAGAGCGATGCAAAGCCAGATTTTAAGGCTGCAGCAGATAAGCTTGGCCCAGATCCTTGTAGCCTGGTGAGAGAGGCCCAGGAGGTTGGCTGCCTCCCTCTGCCATCATCTGGAAACCATCAGGATAAACAATGGACTACTCCAAATCCCCCCCCCCCTTCTTCTTTCTCTCTCCCTCATTCACGCTCTCCCCCACATCCCCGTGAGACATTCGTGCTGGAGAACTCAGCAACACCAGGTCTATCGGATACCATGTGGTCAATTACTCCACGCTAACAAACCCGCAGCACTGTTTCTCCCTCGCTGGGTTTAATTTGTATCAGACCCCCTCAGCATCAGGGAGAAGCCCAGCTGTTACCAAAGCAAAACAGCACATTAATGCCTGGACTGAAATCCACAGCAATCGTTCTCCTATGTTTTAAAGGCTCCTGTGTCGACTTAAGCGGTAGTTTTCATCATCTCGTGAAATCATTTATCTCCAGGAGAGTTTGAAACAACAAACGTTCCATTTTCCTTAAAGAGAGAGTATTAGAAAAGCTAGATTGGTTGAGTAATTGGCAATCGTGTTTTTACAATGTCAGGATTTACTGCATTTCTCTGCTTTGCATCATTGATTTTGGATTGTTGGCTGGACAAACGAGCTATTTGAGAATGTCACTTTGGACTCTGAAAATAATAGTTTGTTGCCCCACATCCAGATATGATTGAAATTCGACCTTGGTAGAAGCACTAAAGACTATGGCTGTCGTTGTCATGATGTAATACATAATGACAGTTAGTTTATGTTTGTAACAAATGTCCTGGTCATATACTACAGAATATTATGTATTCTATATAATATATAATATACTATTGAAATTAATCAGAATACATTATTACATTTGGATAATCCCTTGGGTTGTATGTATGCTCACAGTTGTCATGATGCAAATAGTAAGTAATTGGACATATTCAGTATGTCCAACTCTTTGGAAGAAAACTGTACATGTAATAAATATGTCATTTTCTTTCACTGACACCCAGGCATTAATACATATCTTTAAACATTTTACTTTTGGGCTTCTGCGTCTTTATCTAAAGTATTACTTTGACAGACTGTTGAATCACAGTTACTGTATATGAAGCTGTAATCCTTCCACGCAGCACATCTGAAATACTGAATGGATTAACCTTCCCCCTCTCCAAAGCAAATACGATTAGACAAAAACAACTGGGGGCCAAAAAGCAAATGATTGGTTTTGTATTTTCTAACATGGCTCTCCAGATTCTTCCATCAAGCCCATTGTTCAGAAGATGCAGAGCCTTTAAACTAGCAGAACAATTTCCTCTCACACACATTCACAGACATTATACTTCTCAGCATCAATTTCATAGACGCATGACTGACGACAAACCCAGCTGTAAACTGGCGTTATGTTTCACAAAGGGTGAATGACAGGGGCAGGTGCGCTGGCAGACAAACAGGAAACGCAACAGCAAAATATTCCCAACTTCAGGTCAAAACACAGCGGAGCAGTCAAGAAGACTGCTGTGTGGGGAGCAAACTTTGAGATGGCAAGTTGTTCTGCCAAAGTGATTCTCAGGCTCCCAGGAGGTCGCTAACAAGCCAACAATACGTTTGTTGTTTGATTGATGTTGGGTGACTGGTGGAGGGAGATATGATGCTCTCTCACTGGGAAAAACACAAGAACCCCAAATTCTGCAGTCACATTTTGAAATGGCAGTCGAACCACTCTAACTGAGGTGCAGTAGGAATAACAGCTTGTGTTAGTGAGTGAACTGCTATCTACCGTCATATCCTTCGTACTTCTCCCTACTCAACCACATGCAGACCACTTGCTCGTAATAAGTGTGAAAGCGAATCCATAATCCAGAAATTTACCTCTAAAAGCCAACATGTAGTTTGGCACATGTGTAAAAGCCCCCAGAAATCCCCACATTTGGTAGAACTCCCCAAAATGTACTTGTATATTCTCCATATTATGTAACTTAATTTAACTGAAGGTAAAATGTCTTTTATAACCAACGACTGCATTAGGAGACAACCCAATGGATATATATACTGTAAACACACAACAAAAATAAGCGCTCAGATATAACAACTGAACAAACTGCTGATGAAGATCATGTCAAACATCTGAAAGCTCCAGAACAGCTACTGAATGGTCCAGGTGAGACTGTTTTGCCAACTGCTGTTTCCAAGTTCACGAATGAGCTTTGAACCTCAAGGACAACTTTTATTTTCATAGCTTCAAACAATAAAGACGCGATATTTGGACGTATCATTTCTCCCTCGCGTCCATTTCCGTCCCTTCACATGTCACTGAATACTGGAAAAAACTGTCATCTACAATGCCCAAATCCTCCCGGACGACAAAAGTAATTATATAAACATGCAGCTACACAAGAACTGAGCTCCACCGCATTCTTTTCCTTTAGATTCATTAGCTCTGAGCGGTTGACAGCCACTGTTTATCAAAGGGAGTCTATCTACCCCACATTCCAGGCCTTCCCCTATCTTGCTCATCCTCCCCAACAGATGATCCGGCCAAATGCAACAGACAGCATATGTGGACAGATAAGGCATTTATCAGCAGTGAAAACAAAAGGACCGAAACAACAGTAATCAGACCGTGTTGCTTGAGATTCACCAGTTGTGGCGATGAACTGCGTCGCCCCCCATGAAATAAAGTGTTCCGTCCAAAAACAACACTGATGTCATTATTAGTATTTTAATATGAGTAGAAGCATGTTCTAAACTGTGAGACCAAAAAGTAAAAACACTGATCTAATGCTAGTGTTATATCAGGTGGATATAGCCATTTTATTAAATGTTGATTTCTCGTCAGGCAGTGGTTGATCACCTATAATATGACATACAAGTTTCTCTCTGGCCACAGCTAGGGCAGTTTGTAAAACCTGTGCAGTATTTTACGTAGTATTTTTGTCGCATGCTGTTCATTCAATTTCTCGTTCAACATTTTTTTCTTCATGCTGGTACATTTCAGAGCTTTTCTTACTGTTAAGACGAGGCTGGTCGCCTTATCTCAAACCTGCAATATGTGATTTTTTTTGGCCACTTGGGGGCAGCGTGAAATTTGACATTTAATCACCTTTAAGGTTGGACTTGTTAGCAGACAGATCATTATTTACATATCCAGCAGTTATGGGGAGACTGAAACGGTTGTCACATTTGTTTCACATTGTCATTTGAAATATTCATTATAGCCACTTAGCTTAGCACAAATACTGGAAACAGGGGGAAACAGCTAGCCAGACTCTGTCCAAAGGTAATCTGCTTACTAGCTACTCTAACTTAGTTACACTTTGTAACCCGTGTGTTTAATTCATACAAAAGGAATGCGTAAAAATGACAAATCACCATTTTAGGGGGGTTATGTGCCAAGCTATTTCTTAGTAAAATGTTGAACTTTTCCTTTAATAATAAGCAACAACAAGCTTCTAACCTTCTAACTTCTAACAATTAAAAATATCAAGCCTTCAAAGACCAAATATAAATCAAGGTAATCTGTGAACCTTGCAACTCTCAAACGTTCCATATCCAGACTAATTATTAAAGCAGACCTTTTCCCTCAATTGAAACATGATTACACTGAAACTCTAGACGAAGACACACACCCACTTCCTGTGCTACTCACTGGTTCCAAAAACACGTTCTGGATGCAGACGTCTCTGGGCAGCTGCTCACTGGCCCTTTAAATGACAGTGTCCGACAGCCGCTCCTCAGCACAGACAGAGATGGAGAGAGACGGAGACGACTGCAGCCAAGCAGAGCTGAGCGAACAATGCGGCCTGACTTCCTGACCTTTGGTTCCATGGCCCCTCTGGAGGAACAATGCCCTCCTTTTTTAGCCCAGGCTCTTCCCACCATACACCCATTTACTCTCAGCACACTGTCACTTGTGCATTCTTTCTACAGTAACCGCGTTCAGCTCCTTAATTGGCAAGGGGTCATTAAAATGTTGTGACCCTGGGTTAAGGGGTGAAAGGTGTTAAACTTGCAGCACATTTGGTTGGAAATGGAAATCAAAATGGTACAGAGGACAGATGATCTTCAGCTGAAAACACAAATTTAATGGCAAGTTGGAAATTAAGTTATTCTCTGCAACCCAACATACAGTAAAACGTCACAAGTGTACCAACAGCATGTATTTCAGATGTCTAGAGCTACAAATGCCTCAGATTCCAGCCAGCAAGAACAAAAAGCAGTTTGTTCAAATGCAGCTTCAGAAGAACGTTCAGCTCAGCTTCAACTGAAGAGGCCTTTTGTCATGACAACGGTCTCCATAATCATTGCTTTGGATCTGAAATATTAGCAACACATGATCAAATCTGACATCATCGTCCTAAAGCAGAGCGAGAGCTGCAGCGAGCCAGCCAGCAGAAATGGTTTCCAGATTTTGCACATTTTAAGGGCCGCGGCCGCGAAGAAGAATCTTAAATATCTCAGAGTAATCCCTCGTCGTCTTAGCCGTCAAGTGAAGCAAGTAACCCAACTCTCCACTATGCTGTCAACAGGATGTTTACCACTCGCATGCCGAGCACAGCATGGATACCTTTCAGCATGGCTGCAACCCAAATGCCTGGGCTCCACCTTGACTGGCACTTTTACTTTTTCATCACCTCAGGCTTCCACTGAGGTACCATGTGTTTCTTTATCAAAGAAGCAGACTTTTAGAGTTGACATGGGCCCCATTCCACCCAGAGAAAGACTGTTAAAGGCCCCGCACAGCCACTTCCTGTGTGCTTCTTCTCTCATCTTACTGAGCCGTGACATTCTTTGATTCTTGTCCACTGCAGCTCCAGTGCATTTGAAAGAATCATGCTGGTGAATCAATGATGTACACAGTTTACATCCTGGTTTAAACATCAAAGAGGCTTGACTTGAAAAATAAGTGTCAATGTGTCAGTTTTACAGTTTGAAAGTGGTTGAGAGCTTCCTTCGAAAGAGCGTTGGTACATCGACGTATATTTCTGAGACTGACGAACAGTCACACTCGCTTTCTTCCAGGTGTGAACAGATGTGAAAATGTTAAGAGCTATACGCTCACTGCAAATGATTTTCTCTGCATTCCTCACATTCCTCCACTGCCCGTGTTCACTGCCGAACTGCACCAATCTCCTCTGCGTGTGATGGAGGCGACACGCTTTCAGGGACGAGACTAGAGGAGGAAGTGTTCAGAATGTGAAAATAAAGGCCAGGAACTATCCGCTTTAGGAGAGTGGAGATCAACACCACTCTCATGTCTGTCTGTTAAATATGAAGCTACAACCAGGAGACGGTTAGCTTAGCTTAGCATAAAGACTGGAAACGGGAGCAACAGCTAGCCTGGCTCTGTAAAGCTCACTAATTAACACATTATATCTCATTTGTTTAATCCATACAAAAATCAAAACCAGGCAATATACTGTTTTTGAGGGGCTTTCAACAGAGCTGGCTGTTTCCTCCTGTTTCTAGTCTTTATGCTAAGCTACGCTAACAGGCTGCTGGCTTCACAGCAACATATTTACTGTACAACCATAACAGCAGTATCAATCTTGTCCTGAGAAGAAAGCAAATGAGTGTATTTCCCAAAATGTCCAACTATGCTTTAAGCTGGCACAGCGGGAATTCAGCACACTTGTGTTCTAAATTAAATATTTTAAATGTTGTAGCCAATTAATTGACCTCTTGCACCAACAACTACTTGTGTTTTAGAGGTTAGCCCTCTATTATGACATTTGGCTGTCTAAAACACTATGTGCAACTTTTCTGACATATTCATTGGGACAATCTGCCAAAACCTGGAGCTTACAGAAAAGGGTTAAATTGCTAGAAGATCACTCGGTATTATTATCTGTGGTATTATCGGAGAATGCTGCAGCGTTCACACTAGGTATCCCAGGAAAGGAAGCAATTACAGTTTTCCGACTCCTTCATATAATTGACCAGTAAAGGTTCACCAGCTTTTTGAACTTCTACATTTTCCTACCTTGCTTCTTGGACATATCCTGTCCATCAGTCATTTGATTGTTTCCATTATACCTAACATATGTCCGGCATTTCCCCCTGAACTTGATCAATGGAGAACGCATAAAGCGGTGGTCATATTTATGCCGTGTTTGGAGTAGAGGTGGTGCCTCGTTCCACAGAGAAACCTATCGCCTTGCATTAAGGCCAACTCCGAGATCCAATCTGGCATCTGCTGCTCATTACCAACCTGCGGTGGTACAATGTGGGCTGAGGAATCTATTTCACACTGGAAAAAGAAATACAAACATAATATTGTAACTTTCAATGTGAAATGTAAAGAAAGAAAAAGGGGAGCGTGTGAATAGTCTAAGCATGTGGATTTGAACTGAGAATCGGAGGAATGATTTCCTCCTCATCAGACAGCACTTCATATATTAACCCGAAACAGGTTGATGCCTTTGACAGACAGCTCAAATGGCCCACACACCGGGTCAGTTTAGGCTGCTGCCCGTGTGGCTCTGCACCTGGCTGATGCACAGCATGACTGACTGGCTCACCTGAGGGCAGTCTTTGATGTAGTGTCCTTTGTTGAAGCAAAGGTGGCACAGGTAGTTGGGCGGCGGCCTTTTGCTGGGTTTGCGTGCCTCGGGGGACAGGGAGAGGTCTGAGAAATGGTCGGCCAGAGAGCTCAGGCCGTCTACAATATTGTTGAGGGACCCGTGCGGCGAGGAGCTCTTGTAGAAATTATTGTTCGAGGCCTGTGAGAGAAAAAACAAAAACCAAGAGGATAAATCGGTGGCAACAGAATCAGCTCACGTAAACACTGACATATACAGTAGATACCTTCAAACACTGAAGAAGGCTGCAGCTGACAATTATTTCATTACTGATTAATCTGCTGGTGATAGATATTGAATTTACAGTGACAGAAAGCACATTCTCACATATCGCACATATTTGGCATTTTGCACCGGTGAATGAAACGACGAATCAAGTGTTCTTGATTGATGTTCTGTCTTTCAAGGTAGCTCTCTACACAACAGCATCTCTCATTTCACAAAAACACAGACGATTATTGTCGTGGGTCTCCGATGAAAGAGCATTTCAGCCAGCTTGTCAGTCCATCACCCTGATTGATTCTCCGACAGTAGCCGACATTATTTCATTTCTGCAGAAGTGCTGCCTTTGCTGCATTCGCACTGTGGGCCAATAGTGTCCATTTCCTCATCAGAACAAAATGCCTTTGTCATGCATTCTTCTAACTTGTTCTATTGGCTCGGCACAATCAGCATCATTGTGCCTCTGGAGGAGACGGGTGCTATGGCACCGCAGGGCGAACATGAAGAACAGCCTGCAGACACTGACTGTTTACTCCGAGGGCAAAGGGAATTGTATCCAGATGCATGTGTGCATCGCAGTGGGAAATGTTCTGCATGAGACATCAAGCCATGTCTGTGGCGTGTGTGCACTTACAGTACGCCATTCAAGTTGTTTGATTTTTTTTATGGGAAATTTAGATTTTGTTTTTTTCCAATGCCAATATTTTAGCCAAAACTCACATTTTTATTATTTATTTTCCTACATTTCCTTTGTTGAATTAAGCAGCACCAAGCCCCACTCGGTGAACGCTAACATTTTAAAAACCTTGTGAGAGCTCTTTCTCAACCTGCACACTGACACCAGAACAGTCTGAGCACACTCAGGCACTATACCAGGGTACAAAACACATATTCATAAGCTACCCACTGACCACAGTGCAGCCCAGTGAAGGCATGCAGGTGGTTGACTACATGGGCAACAAAAATAACCTGGAGTGAAACATGCAGAGTGTGATATTCATGGCCAGAGGCAGATGTGTGACATGCAGCAAAAGAAGAAAACGTTCCAACAAAGCATATGCATGTTGCAAAGTGTTCATCGTCGGCGTGACGTTACGCGGTCTTCTACCTCGCTCCTCAGGTGGAAGAAGTTGTTGAGATAGTTGGAGCTCAGATCTGCCGCGCTGCGCTTGGAGATGTTCGCGTCCCGCGGAGACGCGTCCGCCTCGGCTTTGAACGCGTCGAAGGCGCCGCTCTGCGAGTCTTGCAGCGACATATAGACCCAGTTGAGCAGCTGTGCAGGCGGGTACACGGGGGCCCCGGACTCTATAGCAGACATCATATTGATTTTGGCAGGGACTGCGCCTCCTGGAGCAGCACCGTCAGAACCGCCGGGTTTTCCTGCTTCACGCAGCTTCTTTCAGTCATCGCCCCGCTCCGGCTGGATGGGTGTGATCCGTGCGTTCACCCGGGGAGCCCTGGAACCGCGCAGCGGGCAGGCGGGACAGCGCAGGCGGGACAGCGCAGGCGGGACAGCGCAGCGGACGCATGAAGCGCAGCAGCCTGAATGGCAGCGGGACGCTGGAAGCGGGACTCCGGCCAGGACGCTGGGTTTGCGTCACGGCGCATAGGAGGTCCAACGTGAATTAGCATCTTTCTGCTGAACTTTACATGTTCAGCTGCAGGAGGTGGAACATATCCGAGACGTACGTTCACTCGGCAGAAGTGTGGTCTAAAACTGGGAGTTAGAGTGGAAGGGAAAAGGTGAAAAGCACTGAATTACGTGCTGACAAACTGGCGTAATGTTTTTAAGCAATTACGAATATTTTTTTTTGTTGCGGAGGAAAAGGGAGAGACATAAATGGATGTTTCCCCTCATTAGATTAATCGTACATGGCAATACAATTAAATAACCAGATTAAATTAAAAGTTGAAATCCTACACTTCATGGTGTTCAGTGAGACTGACAATAAACTACCACGGGTCTTTCCTCACGATCGGGTTTGGTTTTATTTGAGGGAAAACTTATTTGACTTTCAAGGCAAATAGGCTGCAGCCTGCCTACAAGTAAACTGCTGCCATCTAGTGGTTTTATTTATACTGAGTGTTTAAAATTTCAGGAACAACTAACTGCACATTAGGACATTTGAAATGCCACAAATTGAGGCCTGGAGATCATTGCAAACCCTCCGAGCTCAGCTGTGGGTTTATCTCCCTGCCCCAACTCATTCACTTGAGTGAGGAGTTTGACACCAGAAGGCTGTTTCATCTAATCATGGGGGGACGTTTCTCTGTACCTAAAATCTGAGTTTAACACGTGTAGTATGGTTTTGTGACATCACAACTAGGTTGGAAGCCAATCCTGGTTCAATGTGTGTGTGATGTGGAAACCTGAAACCTCCAGCTCACTCACATATGGACTTCTGAAGTGAAGCAGGAAAGGGAACTTAAAATATTACTAAAATGAATGGCAGCAATATTAGCCTACTCATAGACTCTGGATTGTTCAATTGGAGAGATGGAGGTGTGCTTTTTAGAAATCTTACATCTGATCTTAACAAGGAAGCCGAACATCTTTGTGGAAAAACCATATCAGACACAAATTATTCAGGGTACTTTTTTATAAGCCTTAAAACATGTATCTGTGTGTGTGTGTGTGTGTGGGGGGGGGGGGGTCTTTAAAATTTGAAAACTTTCAGGGGCTTTACAAATATGAAGATGTCATATGTTGTTGCTTTTTAAAAAGCAAAATCGAGTTCTAAATCATGCATATTAAATAAACATTCCACACGGAGAAACACTGAGCTTGTAGACAACTATTCCAGTGTCTCCTGTGGTGAAGATGTCTGAGTCACCATCAGCCTCCCTGCCTGTTGACAAGAACCGAGGAAAGGTTGTTACTGCAGGACGGAAAACAGTGCTGAGGACCCGAGGAGCGAGGAGAGGTTGTTACTGCAGGACGGAAAACAGTGCTGAGGACCCGAGGAAACGTTGTTACTGCAGGGCGGAAAACAGTGCTGAGGAGCCGAGGAGCGAGGAGAGGTTGTTACTGCAGGGCGGGGCGGAAAACAGTGCTGAGGACCCGAGGAGCCGGCTCGCCGAGGAGCCGAGGAAAGGTTGTTACAGCAGGACGGAAACAGTGCTGAGGACCCGAGCAAAGGTTGTTAGTGCAGGACGGAAACAGTGCTGAGGACCCACCCACCTCCTGAGTCCTCAATACAGCCGCTGCTCTCTTCCTCCCTCCGCTCGTCTCTTCCTGGTTGTCCGAGTCCGAAACGTATGTTTATTTACAACTTTTTACACCACGAACGCCCGCGAGATATTAGCGGAACACTGTACTTTAGCACTTTTCTGCACTTTAACACTTTAACACTTTAACACTCCCGCCCGGTCAGCTAAGCTAGCTAGCTTGAGGAACGTCGGGATTTAGCCTCGCCCAGTTCAACAGACTGCGTCGGCATTGAGCAACGGACGTATGGAATGTCTTTTCTTTTCTTTGTTTTTTTTTTTTTTTACAATGCTTTTCCTGGCACTTTACCCTCCATCTGTCTGTGTAGTTAGCGGGTTGAGAATGTCTCCAAATGTGTGCGCTCAGGCTGGACGCTAAATCCCAAAACGGTCACTTCGTCCTTATGTAACGTTGAGGGACCGCAGCTCTTGGACGGCAGCGAGGACGCTGGAGTGAAACGTTCGCTGGGCTTGGCCGCACGTGGGCGTTATGCTCGGATTACGCCGTATTATTGTAGACGGGATATGTGAGCGCTGTAAAACGTTGGGTTGCGGAGTTGAGAAATCACAGGCCTGTGATGCCCAGTCGGGTCAGCAGGGGGCCACGGTGCGTTCGCGTGCTCTTCGTGAAAATGAGCGGCAGGTGCAGATGCGCGCACGGTCGCGCGTTAACGTGACAGTGATTTGTAGAAATGGTGGTCAGTATAACAATTGTAGAGCAATCTGTTTGTCACCGATTTGCCGTATGCAGCAGTAAGTCGGCGACGGGACATTATACAAATCCCATCGGGCATTTGAATCGTTGTTATTTTTAAAGATTTGCTAATGTAACGAACATACTACTAAAGTATAAGATGTCATTAAATGCTGGAATGATTCTTATATCGGGTATTAACGATTATGGACGTTCCCACTCATACTTGTCCCATCCTTGGGGTGTATAAATGTCCGGGATGGTGGAAATGCTGATATTTACGATAACACTTAAAGGCCTCACCAGTGCTTCCAAGGGTCTGAAGGAGAAAACTTTAAAGCAACAGAGACTGGTCACCAATCAAAGGCCCTTCTTGAAGTCACCTCTAACTGCAAAAAATAAAATCCATCTAGCTGGTAGCCAAGGTCTTCTAGTAATTACTATTATCGACTTCTAGGAATAATATACCGGTAAGTAATTTATGACCAACATAACAAGCTAATCCTTGCCTGCATCATTGAACTCAGAATGACTCGAACTAAACTCAATAGCTCTAAATAAGTCAAGATTCTTACTGCCGAATTGTCTTTGTTTACTGTAACTCTAAACAGGTTGTGTGCGTGTATATATATATATATATATATATATATATATATGATTTTCACTGTAAGGAATACATGTTTTATCCCACTACACAGCCTGTAGGTCTTCATGTGTTGCCAAAAAACCATGTTGATTTCTCCCAGTACCTGGTGTCTTGTGCGCATTTAAACAAAGTGAATTTACAGTCTGCTAGATCACTGCTCATTACAGATGACAGATCTGCAGACCTGTAATTAGTATTTTGCTTAGCTTTGGGATGATACATAGGCACCTAAACAGTTGTGTAATTCCAACAACAACTCTTCAACTGTATGGGATCCCACCAATAGGACCTTATGAAATGGGAATGTCTAACGTGCAACTGAAAACATTCGGGCTGGCTTGTTTGCAATATGCAGTGTTTACTCTGGTGGTTTCTAAGAAAGGGGAAGGAAAACCTGAACTCTGTCAAAAACAAATGAGCACACTCTTATTATCTGATGGTAGGCATCGCGGCAGATGGAAGTGTTGAGTTTCTGTTCTCATAGTCGAGATGTGGTCAAACGGGGGCCTGCGAATTGTAATCTGCAAGAACTTCAAGGGAGTCATGGCATTACAAAACGGTAGTAGTGTATATAATGGGCCTTTTGGACTAAATGCGTACAGTAGTTGGGTAACGACTCCAGAAACTAAGTCAGGGACTTGGTCCCCTTTACACATTGCTGTTTGTGTTACCACATCTCAAGAGCCATGATGATCAAGCAAATTGGACAAGTGAATGACCGCTTCTATGTGACACACCACCATTTATTGCTCATTTGCCATTTGAATGAATGCTGCACACATGTAAACACATGTAGTAGTCATATTCCTTATGTTGACAATTGATACTCCCATCATCCACCTCCACCACAACAGTTCCTGGGTAATTGAAAAGCACAACCACTGGAACTTGGACATTTTAGGGCCATTTTCTTTAAACCTAAATGTAAATGGGTGGGAATCAAAAGCATGTGGTCCTGCAGTCAAACAGAGTCATATGATGACCCTCATACATTACAGTAACAAGCCACAACTTCATCTCACCTCCAGGTTCTGAAGATGAGCTACCCAGGATATCCTCCTCAGTCCGGCGGCTACCCCCAACAGGCGGGCAGCTACCCCCAGCAGGCGGGCGGCTACCCCCAGCAGGCGGGAGGCTACCCCCCACAGGCGGGAGGCTACCCCCCACAGGCGGGAGGCTACCCCCCACAGGCGGGAGGCTACCCACCACAGGCGGGAGGCTACCCACCACAGGCGGGAGGCTACCCACCACAGGCGGGAGGCTACCCACCACAGGCAGGTGGATACCCACCACAGGCTGGCGGCTATCCTCCTGCAGCGGGCGGTTTCCCTCCAGCAGCAGGGGGCTACCCTCCCCAGGCCGGTGGCTATCCTGCCCCAGATGGAGGCTATCCCTCCGTACCTCCAGCAGGTGAGGCTCCACATTTTTGTGTGTGTGTGTGTGTGTAATTTGTTATTTGAATTACTTGCATTTTGAGTGTTATGTCAATATTTTCTCTGCAGGTGGAGGCTGGGGTGCAGCACCAGGTGGCTATGGAGCGGTACATACATTCTTATCTCACTCTTCACCTTTGCATTGCCACATCACTAACAACATGTGTACTGATTTAAGCTAAATCTCTTGTTTTCATATCACTTTATCTTCACCAGTCCTACTTGAACCTTATTTACTCTGTATGAAGTTGGCCACAATGCACTTACAGCTGTCTTCTGCTTGCAGCCAGGAGGGGCTCAGCAGGGATACCCAGGGGGCCCCGCCCCGGGCCAGCCCATGCCTGGTTATCCTGGAGCCCCCGTGACTAACCCCTCGATGCCTGGATATGGAAGTGGAGGTCCATCCAATCCTCAGGCACCTGCCTTTTCGGTAAGCAACATTGTCTTCATCCTAGGACCTTTTTGAAACTATGCTCCAGTGCACATACAGCTAAAACACATTTGCAGATGTGCTATATTTTATCTTCAAATTATTATTTTTTTTAATTTGTTATGGGGTTTTTTTATTTACAGAAAGGCTACAGGGGCTCTATACAAGACTTTCCAGGAGCTGATCCACTGAGGGATGTTGAAGTTCTCCGAAAAGCTATGAAGGGTTTTGGTCAGTAAATTATGTTTATTGAAATATGCTAAACCCATGAGAAGTATTGTCATTCACTGAACATTGTATTTGCTCATTCCCCCATTTTCTTTTCTTTTCTTTTTTACACATCATCAATTGATTCTTAAAAAAAACATTTTGAACAGGCACTGATGAAAACGCCATTATTGAACTTCTGGGAAGTCGTACCAACAAGCAGAGGGTTCCAATGGTTGCAGCCTATAAAACAACTTATGGGAAGGTACATTTTCTGATAATTTATTAAAGATTTATAGACCCTGTGTGGCAGCTATATCAAGGCTGACCTTGCTCTCGTGGTTTTGTGTTTTTCCTCATAGGATTTATTCCATGATCTGAAGTCTGAGCTCACTGGAAACTTTGAGAATCTGGTTCTTGCTATGATGATGAGCCCTTCACACTTTGATGCATTTGAACTCCGAGAGGCTATGAAGGTTGGGACCTCAATTTTGGTTTTGTAGTCCAAATGACATTGCTTGACTCATCATGTAATAGGAAAATAAGTAAAAAAAAAAAAAATCTAAATGCAACTTGAGGCTTGAGTCAATAGCTGATGACCACTGAATGTTCACCACTTTTATTCTACGAAGCAGGTGTGTTTTTGAATGTCTTACTGAGGCTTTTCTGTATTATATTTCAGGGAGCAGGAACTGATGAAGCTTGTCTGATTGAGATTCTTTCATCACGCTCCAATGCAGAAATTCGTGAAATCACTGCAGTCTTCAAAGCTCGTGAGTTCTGATCCTGACATTTATAATTTAGATTCAAATGTTTGTAAAAAATGATTGAGCCCCGTAACTGTCGCCATTGTTCACCATTTTGAAGTGTTGCAATTTGATCAAATATGTTTCAATTACGTTGTCTTTAGCCACGCCTATATATTTTTAAAGTAATCTTTAGCTTCATAAAAATAAACAACTGGATTTCTTTTGTGCCATTAAAACAGATTAGATCTAAGACAAAACAATTGTAATAATGTGACCATATAAATTTGAGGTACACATTGTAGCCTGTATTTGAAGTTTTCCCCATCTGATCTTTATTGAAACTACAATTTAGGCCCGTGTTTCATCAATTTTCAAGTGTTTGTTCTACAGCAACAAACCTATGACTTTTCTTCTTTTTACAATGGCTTCCTGATACATTAACCTGTAAACTACAGTTAACCCGTTAATAGTGACTCCCAGAATGTGTTCAGACCGGATGCTAAATAGTAACTTTGTCCTAGTGTTTGTTAGTATGTAAAAAAAAAAAAAAAAAAAACTACAACAGCAACCTGCAAATCAATTTAAAAGTTAAAGTAGGTTAAGGCATCTTACAAATGTGTGTGGGTGTTTTTGATTTTAGGCAGTGCGACTAAATTTGTACTTGGATAATGGATTGTGAAGATTTGGTGTCTAAACAAAAAATGCAAATGAATGTATTTTCCTAAAACAAAAGCCACACCTTCCTTGCAGAGTATGGGAAGAGCCTGGAGGACACCATCAGCAGCGACACCTCCGGTCACTTCCGCAGACTCTTGGTCTCACTCTGTCAGGTAGCTGCTGCATGTTTTACCACTGATTCAAAATGAGCTGTCTCTCAAACCAGACTTCAGCTCACGTGAACTTTTAAAGTATTGACTCTGCTATTGTACTCTGCCCACGTAATTGTTGAGTAAACGCAACATGTCATACTCTATTTAGGGGAATCGTGACGAAAGGGAGACAGTTGACCTCTCACTGGCCAAACAGGACGCTCAGGTACATATTATACATTTGTTTGGGCTTGTAGCATTCTTGGAAAGTGATTAGCAAGCCTGATCATGTTTCTTTTTTAAATCTGTGTGTGTCTGCGTGGGAAACAGAAACTGTATGCTGCTGGAGAAAATAAAGTAGGAACTGATGAATCTCAGTTCAATGCCATCCTGTGTGCTCGCAGCAAGCCTCACCTTCGAGCAGGTGTGTCATTTCAACATTGTCGTATTTCCACAACATTATAATTCTTCCTCCATCTTTTGAATAATATGACCATAAGACTTGTACTGTAACTGCACTTTAAAACTGTGATTCTGTCTCAGTCTTCCAGGAGTACCAGCAGATGTGTGGGAGAGACATTGAGAAGAGTGTGTGCAGGGAAATGTCTGGCAATGTGGAGTCTGGCATGGTGGCTGTGGGTACGTTCTTTGGGTCGCTTTTTCCAAACCTCAAAGTGGCTTCCCAAAAACACGTTGAAGCTTTAAGTATATATTGAAGTCATTCGTCAAGATGTTTGCTTCGCAAGGCTTTCCTGGAAGGACTAAAAACATCTTGCAGATGCAAACAGGCTGCTGCCTTTTCATTACTTAGTGACTGATCAAAAGCAAACGATAGATTGAAAGACTATAGGCTGCACATATTTCTAAATGTGTCATTTTAAAAATAGAAAGCTCACAGCTGCATCAAAATGCACTTAGTGATAGACAATCATCTTGGGTGTCAGACTGAAAACCACAGAGTTACAGCCATTTTAGTTTATCATGTTGCTGTAGCACCATCACATTTTTTGAACAGATGATTTGGTTGAAATTACCAATGCATTCAAATAATTTCAGGCCACACCTAAAATAATTTGCCAACCCAATAAAGCAAACTAGTATGGAAAATAATAATAATAATAATAATAATAGATAGCACCTTTCATAAAGGGGGTGTAGCTCAAAGTGCTTTACAAGAGAGTGAAAAAAGGAGAAAAAAACCACATAATAAAATAGTGCGAAAACCAAGCAAACAGATTGGTAAAAAAGACTAGAAACAATAGATTAAAAAAAAGCATGTAGGGACAATGACGTATTTGAAAGATAGCACTAAAACCATCAATGTCAAGAAAAAAAACAGAAGAACAATACGTCAAACATAAAAACAGACAAAACAAGACAGGGTTGATGCTTTTAACTAATGACAATTAGTTAAGAGCAATGCTGAATAACTTTTTAGTTGTCATTTAAAAATGTTTGCATAGTTTGCATCTCATATCTTATATATCTCTAATATTCTAAAAAAAAATTGGGGTTCAGAATGTCTTAAATGAAGGGGAAGTTGAATGATAGTGTTGTTTAAACACTAAAGGAATTAGAAAACAGCCACCTCTCTTTCTCTAATGTAGTTATTATTCGGCTGTGTCGAATTTGAATGTATGTTAATGCTGTCATCCTCAGTCAGCTTTTGACATTTACCTCTTTACAAGTGGTATCTTTTCCCCTCCGTAAAACAAAATCGCAACATTTGTCTGGTTTTGCAGATTCATACAAGTCTCATCTATTTACATGTGCTCCCTTGTCCTAGTGCAATGCATCAAGAACACCCCCGCCTACTTCGCAGCAAGGCTCCACAAGGCCATGCAGGTACACTTGTTGTTCATTTCATTCTAGTGATCACAAACTGTTTTGTGCGCTGGTGCTATTGTGGGGGGATGGAGGAGAAGATTTCACCGCTGCAGTCAATGAGGTGTCACATTGTGATGTGTTGACAGGGAGCGGGAACCAAGGACAGAACCCTCATCCGTATCATGGTGTCCCGCTCTGAGGTAGATATGTTGGATATCAGACAGGTGTATGTGAAGACCTACGGAAAATCACTGTACACTCACATCTCAGTAAGTCCCGCAAACCATGTTTCAGTTAGTTTTTGTTTTTTTCCTTTTATGCGATACATTTGTGTGATTGTTTGAAATTCATATTGATCTTTGCTTTGTTTCTCAGGGTGACACCTCTGGGGATTACAAGAAGCTGCTGTTGAAGCTGTGTGGCGGTAACGACTAGAAGGAAATGAAGACAACCCTTCATAAGGACAATGTATGTCCAGAGTGAAACAATGTTATAGAACCTTATATCACTTATATCACTTCTGATGCAAGTTAGTTTTCAGTCAACAGTCAATCATTATTACTTTATCATGATATATTTTTTTGCTACTACTGTATTGTAGTAGATTGCCAAATAGTAAATATATATTAATGAGTTTTTTTGAAAGATGCGGTAAATAGCTTTGTCATTATTGAGTAAATAGTGAATTAAAAAGTGGGTTCCTGAAATTACATACTAAATTAAGAAATTATACTATAACTATATTACACTATTTACAGATGTTGCCTTTTTCCTGAATGCTGAAAAGCCAAAGCCTACAGACAGAACATGTCGTGCCTTTTGTCAAAACAGTGGCCGTCGTGTAAACTAGTTGGTGTTTCGCTGTCGTTTATGTTGCAATCAATCAATAATCAGTATCAGTTGTCAGTCGATCAGTTGTGTGGCTGCAGAAATGTAAACCATACGTTGTTTGGTTGTCAATGTTTTGTTTATTACTGGTTTGTAGGTTTTACTGTCAGTAGGGGGCGCTTGGTTCACATTAAGGCATTTCTTATATCTTATTGTTTTGCCAGCTGACAAAGAGTTTGGCTTTGATCGTAATATGTATTGCGTTTACTTTGCAGTCATCTTTGTAGCATGATACTGGTTGAAATGTAATGGATGCCTTTAGTTTGATTAAATTTTTCCATATGATCAGTCTCCTGAGACTAACAGCCACTTCTCATTTAAATAAAAAAAAACAAACATTTGGGCATATCTGGATTGTTTTTGTGAAATACGGATCATGTGTTCATGATCATGATTTTCTGCTCTGAGCCAACACACAATGATCAATTTGCATTTCAACGACAGTCTCATTTCCACCACCTTGGTCTTCATTATGACGAGCGAGTCCCCCCCAATCTTCGGGGCATCACGAGCTGTTAAAAGGTGCGAGTAATGTGGCTTACATAAGCGATGACTCTGTGCGTGTGCTTTGCGGTGTAATCTGGGAGAGGGAGAAAATGTCCAGGTTTGCTTTGCAGCTGGAGTGATATGGCACACAGAGCTTTTCTCAAGGCTATAAATAGTGTCCATATTGGAGACACGGATGTCCAAAAGTCTTCTTTCTGTTGTGCTCACTGGCCTCAAAGTGCAGCCTCAAGAGGGGCTGTGATGGGGAGGCAAATGACTTCACCGAGCCTCACTTCTTCTACACCTTTTTCACTTCGCTCTTTCCCATACACACTCAAAGTGAAAATCTGCCACCAGCCAGAGGACAAAAAGGATGAATATTTAATGTTGGCATTTGTGTATTTTCTCTCTAGTCGAGACTGTTGCATCTCCTGGAATATATAGGTCAAAAGGAAAATCGGGGGGGCTCCCATTTGGCTTGCTTTCACTTTTAGAGACAAAACAGAACACTTCCCTGATTTCTAGAAAAAATGCTTTAATTATTAACACGTGGCCGTGATAGCAGGATGCTGCCCCCATTTCTGGGACTTGACCACACTTGCATACACGCACACGTGCAGGGATACGCTGTCTTACTGGAGATGTCAGGCACATTTGCGCAGGGCGGTCGTGTCAATCAATGGTATCCGTCCGCGTCATCGGTATTTGTGGAAGGTGACAGCTGTGAAGGTCAGCCTTTGATTAGCATATGGCCCTCACACTTACCATCACGCCCCCAGAGCTTTCTCTTCTTCTCTTAAATAACAAGTTAAAGGGATTTAATTTAATTTTATGGCATTCCTTGAAAGAAAATGTGAATCAGATCTCTTAAAATGGGTCTGAAGAATGTAATGATGATAATGGTATGTTTTTAAATACATTGCCAAGTCATTTGGCATTCAAGTATTTTATATGGTCATTTTGAACTAAACAAAAAATAAAATGATTAGATTGGACATAATGAAATGAAAAATCTAATTCTGTTAATTTATTGAGATTAGTCCACATTTTACCTTAATTCACCTCCCCATCACTGGCCTCTAATGTTAATACTGTTTTATAGACGATCAGTAAAAGTAAGTATTGACCAAATTGTTGAAGTGCAGTGGATTTTCTCCAGCCGTCCAAAGAGGAATGTGCGGTTAAGTGACATTTGGTTGCCAGGGACATAATCCCGCTTTAAACTTCATGAGTGCATATAAGCAAATTACAAAACCGAGGATTAGATGAACACACACATAATGAGATGTAGCAGCAGATATCACTATCCAGCCTGCAGAGCTGCAGCCTGCACGGCTTGAGGTTCATTCTCTGATATTTGACAAAATAGGAGAATAAAACCCATCCATCCTGTTCCTTTTATTTGTGTATGCAGTCTGCATGCGTCCAGCTGAGGAGGCTTTGAAGAAGAGCGGCACACACTATCTGCCAGAAGATAACATATTACTCTCAAAATGGCTTCCACGTAATGTTTTCACCGCAAAAACAACAGCATGAGTTTGAAGTTTTAAGAGAGTATGAGCCTCTCAATCTAGTGCGATGGTTTTAGGAATTTGCATAATTCCTAAACGTTCCAACAAGTTTTTTTGGTGAGCGCCAAATGGATTTTCCTTGCAGGAAAAATAAAGCATATTAAATTTTAAAGCCAGGCCCTGTGCGCTGTAGCCACATGAGACTTAAAGTCCTCATAAAGGCAAAACGCTGAAGCCCCTAAATAATACAATGTACAGTCAGCAATTATGGTAAATGAGCTCAAAGTAGATTTCCACATTCAGCACCGCTACGGTTCATCTGTCTGTACAGAGCCTACAGATAAGCATATAAAGATAATCTTACATGATTTCATTGCTTTTAGATCATTTGTTTCTTAAGGATGTCAGTCTACTGTGACGTCTGCCTCCTTTGAGATCTGATGGACTATGTGGCGCAGAAGAAAGCTCACGGAGCAGCAGCGGCACATGTGTAAGGGGACGATCCAGATGAGGAACAGGCAGCTGATCTGAACGTGTACAATCTGTGGTAAAAAAGACATCAGATCATGAATTAAGAGCTAATGGATTTCCCTCCTAATAAAATATGAGGCTATTCAGAAGCACATAATGCCTGTCCTCGATCAATAACTGGATTCACTGAACACATGAGGCTTTGGGAGGCAAAGTACAGACCAGTAAAGGCATGATTTATAATGCTGTATTATATTAAACAACTGCTTAACTGTAAAAACTGTGCTTGATGTTTCCCCCATAGAAACACAGTATTTTTGAGAATTTGCTGTAGTCTAATTAGGATTATACATTGATATCATGGGACTTCAACATGCAATATGGTATAATGACCAAACACATTTAGTACCTGTAAGAGATAAAGGTGATAAAAAAATACTCTTTCTTAAGTCAGCCTGTCATAATCACCACAATAAAGACAATAAGGTGATAAATATTTTTTCCTTTCTCATCTCTTTAATCTTCTTGTGACTCTTCAGATCTACCACTAGGGTCCCGACCCCTTGGTTGGGTACCACTGTTTCCCAAAATAATATCATATTTGACATATAAAGCTATACAATAGGACAACCACCCATCCCTGTAAACCACTGGCACACTGGAATACTGCAAAAATGACAGAACTTGTAATTTTGATGAACAAACAAACAGTAATGGAAATTGCAAATTCCCATTTCCCCTTTTTTCTTGTTTCCACAAACCTCTTTATAAACACAGTTCTGAATACAGTGGTGAAAGTACTCAAGTATTGAGGCGCTTTATACAACAGTTCAATTCAATTTAATTTATATAGCGCTATATCATAACAGAGTTATCTCATAGCACTAGGGATTGCATAGCACGCAAGGATTGTATTTCCACTTCTGACTGAACGTCACCAAGCCTCCATAACGTCCTAGAAGAAGCCAGCAGTGGCGGAGGAAGTATTCAGATCCTTTACTTAAGTAAATGTAGCAATACCACTGTATAAAAATACTCCATTACAGTCCTGCATTCCAAAGTATTATAAACTAAAATATACAAAAAGTAAGGCACTCATTATGCAGAATGGCCCATGTCAGAATAATATATATTATAATTACTGATGTATTAGAAAGGTGGGGCTTATTCCTAACTCTACTGCAGAGGTAGCCTGTCTCATTTTTATCCATAATAATAACTTACAAACTTTATTTGTTGACTATATTTTGTACTACCAGTGTGACTCTGCAAAGTAACTGAAGGTATCAAATACATGTAGTGGAGTAAAATGGAAACACTATATTTCGTAATGGGAATTATTGCGGCTGGGAACCAGGTGCGTCCACAGACAAAGCCCCGCCCACCTTTACCTTACACGCCCACTGCGCCGAGATGTGATTGGCAGAGAGCTGCAGCGGCTCGAGCGGCGAGACATGGCGGAGTTCGCAGTCTGACAGAGAGGCGACTTTTTACACTTTTCAACATGTCGAAGGAAGTTGAGTTCAGGACGACAACGTCTCCGCAACGCGTGCGGCGCGGAGCTTAAAGAGGCAGAGGCGTCCCTCTCTCCCTCTCTCCCCCTCTTTTTCTTTTTTGTTTTTCTGGGAGGACGGAGCGGCGGCTGCGGGGGGAAAATGTGTTGTCATCTTCGCGCAGTCAACAGCCTTGGGCAACAAATATGGCTACTTCTTGTGTACGCTTCAGTTCGGGTGGAACACCGTCCCGACTGGGCCGAGCGGGATAGTTTCGGTGCGTCGCCGCGGCAGTAGGAGCAGCAGCGAACCGAAGTTGGCTACCAGGAAAAGACTTAAGACGCTGGATTTGTCCCGAAGCTGACATTTGCCTGAAACCGAAGGGAAGGAAGAAGAGATGGAGCCCGAGCACAAGGAGTTGCTGGAGAAGTGTCACCAGAACTTGGTGGAGTCGATCACCGACGCGGACCGAGTTGTGGATGCCCTGGCTCGCTGCGGGACCCTCAGCCCGTCCGACCGCTACGAGCTGGGACACAGCGGCTCCTCCAACTCGGAGAAAGTGGACCTTCTCCTGAAGGTGCTGATGGGTAAGGACAGAGACCATTTCGCGGAGTTTTGCGCGGCGCTGGAGAAGACGCACCCTCACCTGCACTCGGCGCTGCTGAATGGCATCGGACCGGTGGGTCACGCAGCTGGTAAGTAACAAGCCCAGGGTTCATTGCTCGGCCACGATAAGACAGAAGACCACGTCTAAAAAGCACGGAGGCATGTATAGCTTCATTACAGCGGCGTACTTGTTTAGAGGACTGGTGTTCTTTATGTTTTCGGCCCAGTCCTGAGCATGATCTAACTAACATTATTAGGGGGTATTGGCCATGTGACAACTTGATGAAGGGCATGACTTTTCCTCTGGGCGAGAATAAACAGAGAGAGAGAGAGCTACACAATCATGTGACCTGATGCTTATTTACACTCGCACTACTGTGCTTGTTTCCTTTGCCATGTCACTAAAAGCCTGCCAGCCTTTTGTGGAAGTATTTAATGGACCTAAAACGACTCCAACATTCAATGTAGTGACGTGTGTGTGTGAGAGAGCGAATCAATAACCCCGCTGTCAGTGAAATGACTGAGTGGATAGTGAAATGTATGTTGATGCACACAGTGCAGTGATTTTACTTTAGCCTGACGTGTAGGAGAACATACATCTACAGTGCAAAGTGAAATGTCAGTTTCATGTGTCTTGCCACAAATGTAACTGAATCTAATAATTATTTTCATTTTCAATTAATTTGTAAATTAGTTTGTCTTTGTTTTTTTTGAGATGGTATGAAATTTCAGAACCTACAGAAAAATGCCCATCACAAGTCCCAGAGCAGAAGTTGACGATTTCAAATTGCTTGTAGGGTTGCAACTGATTATTGTTTCTTGATTGATTCTTTGAATTTTTTTAATTTATTTATTTCACATTGCTTCTTTTGTGCGTCCAACAGCCCAAAACCCAGATATATTCAGTTTACTATCACACAAAGCAGATGAATGAGAAGCTGGACTAGGGAATGTTTGGCATTTTATCTTGAAAAATCACGTCATGATAAATTGAGTATGCTGATTTTATTTTCTATTGACTAATATGTCATCATTAATGTCTTGCTTTGTCCGAACAACAGTCCAAAAGAGTTCTTCACTTTGCAACAAAACGGAGGAAAGCATTTCAAATCGTCACATTAGAGAAACTGGAATCAGCTAATTTTTGGCATTTCTTACTTTTGAAAAGATTCAAAATTATTTGCCAATTGTAAAACCCTCGCAGCAAAGACCAACAAGCTATGCATTTAATTCTTATTCTCGCATAAAAATGGTCTGGTGAGTTTACTCTATATTGTGTTCCATCAATTTGGCTTTGAGAAATGGCTACACATTGACATTACACATAATGTTCGTACATGCCACAAATTCCACCTTCATTCTACTGGATATCAGTGTGTCTTAACATAAAAACAAACCTCTTATAGATGGCACAGATAAGATAAGACAGAACTTTATTCATCCAGAGGGAAATTGTTGTGCAGATGTTGCAGTACAAAGTAGTAAAGAGTGTAAATATAAACAGTGCAAATGCATAAATATCAAAACACCCTGTCTTAATTCTTTTGGCCTATATCTGCACTTCACTGCAGGTCATTCAGTGTAATATTCATTTTGTCATTTTGTCCTATTTGCACACAAAAAAGACACAACCTTTCCCCCCTCAGTGATTAGTATCTCTAAATAGCTACAGAAAAACGCTTGCTGTTTTAATGATGCTAACAAATGCCATCAAATTAAAATCAAAAATAAGCCAAACGGTCATGATTTATGTGCCAAACTTGCTTGGAGCACTAAATCCTTCAGTAGTGTGTATACATCATATTCCGCAGCAATAATGCACGCACACTGGTATACAGGCCTTGCTCAGTACCTCTACTGCGCCTTTGCATTTCAAAAGCAATATTTGCATTGCTAGTTACTTTCTTCACCGATCTCTGCATTTCACAATCGTGTACCGAATCTAAAACGGAGTACCGACAGTCTTCCTGCTGCTGAAGAGGTTTGCTGGTGTTAGTAGTCTGCAGCGCCTTGTTGGTAGTCACACAGAACACAAATGGGCTGAGCTGCTTTTTGCTACTGGGCAGACAGGTTCCTCCACTGTACAGCCAAAAGAAGGGCCTTTCCCCAAGAAAGCCGTAGCTTGTTACAGCCTATGTTTATAATATGCACCGCGAGCAGCCTGATCCTGCTACTCGCCACAATCCCAGAGGGTGAGCGGGCTCGATCATCTCTGAAATCAAAACAAACGTTACCGAGTGAGAGCTTCACTAGTTAACCCCAGCAGGCACTCAAATGTGAACAACAGAGATGCTAAAAGTAGCCTCTTGAAATGATCACTGAGCTGCAAGAATTTCACAGTGATGTGAATATGATTCATGCCTGTGCCGTACTTTAAAAGGTGTGTACCGGTACCCCAGAGGGCTTACTTGTGTATTTTTATTTTTTTTTAGTAAACGGAAAGTTCTATATAACCATAGCTCCAGGGTTTGACAGTAGAGAGCTTTTGTTTACAGATTGCTCTAACCTTTTCGTGAAGAACAATAGCATGGCGTCTACATATCATGAGGGTGTGTATTGTGACTGACGTGTTCACTTGGCTGGGTTGTGCCACTGCAAAATAAGACTAGATGTTTTTTCGGTAGTAGGTGAGGAAAAATGCTGGCTTTTGTTATAATTTCCTTTTTAAAAGAGTGCATTTTTTCCCCCCAATGGACATTAGCTATTACCACAGACCATAGTTAAATGCATGGTTAACACACATGCCACACCACCACAACGTTCATGGTTCGAATCCCGCCTGGAGTTCCTTTGTTACATGTGGTACCACTCTCTTCTTCCCAAATCACCTTTAAAAACAAAAGTTCAAAGCGTGTTTCTTTTATATAAGATAACAAGAGTCTACAGCCACGCTAGTGACTCTGAGGTTATAATGAGGTTAAAGAAATCCAAACTGACAAATTGAATTTTTGGGGCTAGCTGAAAAGTCAGAGGATCACCAAAGTTCACCATGACAATTAAAATCTACACAAAATGGCATGATAATTATTGTTGAGACATTTCACTCTGAACCACAAATGTCGCTGGACTAGATTCAGCCTCTGGGCACTGTGAATGTCTGTACCAAATTTCATGGCAATCCATCCAGTATTTGTTGAAGGGTAACGCCACTGATTTTTACACACCAGAGTCTGTTTACAGGTTTTGTGAAGTATATCTGCGTATGTGAAAACAGTTTGTATAAAGCTTTTTGTGGCTCCAGAGGAACCTGCGTGAAATCTGATACATTTCCTCAAGTGTCACGTTTTAACACAGTATGAAAAGCATTTGAGCTTTTATGCCCAAATGATATTTAACTTCTTGTCGAGCCATCAGATCTGAGTAGGAACATGAGCCTATTTTTATGGACAAGGCTCAGTATTCAGAGTGTTTGTCATTCATTATCAGTGGAACAGAGTACCAGATGTGATTTTTATGACGATAACAGCACTCTGTGTTGGCGCTCCTGTATTCAGCTTTGAGAGAAACGGTTTAACGGAGTGCACCAAGTTGCTGTGACTTTTTCGAAGAGAGATCATCAAGGGTCAGACTCGCAGCGAGGTCCAGGTCACATGACTTCCATGGAGCAGAAAAGTGGGTGAGCTATGACACAGTGAACCTTGCCCATTGAGACACTCTCTGCTCAAACAGAGTCATGGGAAACTTAAGCTAGAGCGAGAACAAAGAGAGCTTGATCCATGGGATGCCACGGTTCCTGAGGCACATCAGTCTTTTTTTTTTTTTTTTTTTTATTTGTTTGTTTCAGTACTTTGGTGGGAAAAAGGGGGGTGAGCCCTTTTATGTGGGCGCCGTCCAGTCTTAATAAAACAAAAAGTCTAATTTA
>JAVQJF010123101.1:0-42960 GCA_036023855.1 Gadopsis marmoratus | reverse complement strand
TTCTCACCGTTGTCTTGGCATTTTTTTAAAAACGTTAGTCCTTCTTTACTGCCAGGTTGGGGGCGTTTGTTTGGTCCCCCCCCCCCCCCCCCCAAACTGACCTTTTAGAGGCAACAAGGTTTATATGGAAAATAGCATATTAGATCTTTTTTTTTTTACACTGTGACCTATTATGTTTGGCTCTGTGTTTCCTTCCCACGTTCTTCCTGACGCTGACCTTTTCTGAGCATTTCCTGAATTTTCTGCTGCATATTGATTTGAACTGTAACAGATGTTTGTTCAGGGGAGAGACTTTTCTTTTAACCGGCCATCACCTCTTTGTATTCCCAACCCAAAGTAATTACAATACATCCCATATTGACAGGGGTTTTATGTTTTGTGCATACATACTAAAAAGCTGAGCAGATTTCTTTTCACGTCACCGTTGTCTTAGAAAGTGGTTAAAACGTTTCGGCTTTTGTTGAAAAGTGTCCCAAAATTATTATTTTTTTTTTTGTGAGCATTTCTGAGTGTTTTTCGTCTGGTCCTTTCACTTTTTGTTGTGACTCGCGTCGTTTTAGCTGTGCAGAGATGAAATTCACACACACACACACACACACACACACACACATTATTACAAACAGAGTGAGGCACACAGACAGCATTTCTATTGACATATATTAACTGTCAGGACAGTTCAGGGGTTTGTCTCCTCACAAGTGGTTCAGTGTGTCTGCTGCTCTGCCTGCCCCGTGGACATCAGTAGCCTAGATAGCTGTCGCTGCCCCGGCTAACTGCGTACGTGCTGATTGTTGGTAATATCAAAGTGCTAGCCTACTTTAATTTGGCTCCTTTAGCTCCAGGGACTGGGAGTGTATTACCAAAACATTAAGCTGAAAATTAAGTTTTAATACACTTGTCCCTCGGGGCCAGGAGATTAGTGTATTATTAAACGCCGCTGATTTTTGTCCTAAAATGGTTCCACAACTGGCATGTTGACGGTGATTTTACCAGAACACGTCGGGACTCTTCATCATTTGTTGTCCACATAACAGGCTTTTGAGGAGTTAGTGAACTTAGCATGGGAGTGAAAACACCAAACCGTAATCTGTTTCAGTTTGGTTTAGCTGTTCAGACGCTAACGTTAAATCCGTTTTGTTTCATTGTTTCTACCCCTTAGATTATCTATAGATTTACAGGCAGCCACAGCGTCTGACTGTTGTGGCTGCGTTATCCTCTTTGAAACGACGAGTCGGGCATCTAAGCACAGTCATGGAGGCAGATGCATCACCTCGTTAAGTTAATCCCATCCTTTTTATATAGGCTGATCCCTCTGGAAGCTCAACCTATTGAGCAATTACTGGCCAGACTGTGCCAGAACTGTAGGCTGGATGCTCTGTTGCCTGAACTGTGTGTGTGTCTGTGTGTAGTCCATCCATCTATATTCATCTCAGTGTTTCCATTCTCAGCATCATGTTCCCATCGTCTCCCACTCTCTCTATCGCTTACCCTTCGACACCCGCCCCGCCCCGCCCGGCACGGCGGTGATGTCTATGCGTGGAGCCCAGCCCATCTGCTCCACTGTGTTGTACTCAGCAGAGACACATTGAGCGTAAGAGAGTTGGAGGGCGGGAGGAGTTGTGCGCCACGAAAAATCCCGGGTTATGTAACCTCTGAACGTGCCCTGCCCGACCGTGGGAGCTCAGAGCATTGCATCACAGCTGCACTCGCGTTTGGAAAAGATGCTAACGCTCCCGCCTCGCCTGCCTGCTCGTACTTGCGCCGTGTTCTTTCTTGTCGTTGCCCAAATATTCACCCTCCTGGGTTTAGTCATGTTTGTTTTTGAAGGTCTCCACAGGGTGATTTCTGATGGATTCTTTCACACATTTACAATTTGATTGTGTAAATCAGATAGATGTATGTGGTTTTCTCAGTGCTGAGATGTTATTAAGGCCAGGTTAGCTGTCTCCGCCTCATCGCAGTGTGTGGGTTGCAGTGAACAGCGAGAGCGGCGCTTCTCGTTTAGACGGTGTTCACTTTGATTGGTCATGGAGCCGCAATTAAGTCTCTTTTAGTGCTCAGAAATGCTCGTTGGGTTCGGAAAAAACGCACCTGCTAGGTTCCAAATAACCGAGACTACGCCTCCGCTTGGCTCTTGCTTTTCAGATAACTCGCCCCAGATCCAGTTCATGGGAGAATTCAAAGCCTTTAAGATGTTTTTAGGGCAGCCAAATGAGAATTGACAGTTGATTTTAAAGGGAATTAGGGCCGCTGAATAGCCATGATAATGATGATGAATGCCTTGCACCGTGGAGAAACTGGGAGTTGGACGAGAACCAACGCCTGCCGCTCTTGCAGCGCTTGTGCAAGCCCGCTGAAATGGTGGTGCATTTCTTTTTCTCTTGTCTCACTTTTCGAGGTTCTTGTTTTTTGGGAAAGTGGGCAGCAATTTGTCACAATATTGTTACACTTTTCCCGTTGCTTTATCTTGTGAGACATTTTGGTAGCGTGTTCACTTTACCATAATTAATCAAAGCTGCACACCACATTAGCAGGTCAGATTTACCCACGGATCAAAGACTTTTACTTTATTGCACAAATAAATATTTGATGGCTGCCCGAACAGGAAACAGCCCAGCCTGGAGGGGTTAAAAAAAACAGGACTTTCTTTTCGGTGTCATCCTCGCTCAGTCAGTCGCCGCTGACTGCTGAATGACCTCGCGGCTGCAGTGGAACAGTGGCCTCGAGGGCTGGGAATCGGCTATTCCTGTGCCACAATCGTACGGTGCCACAGTCACATGAGATAAGAGAGAGCGTGGTGGATTTGACTGGCATTACAAAGAGAAAAAAGAAACGGGCTCAAATCCCCTTCATTAGAGACAAATACACACTGCAGCTGTAGGATGAATGTGAAGCCTTGTGGGCTCATCGCAGCAAATCAGTTAAGCTGGTATAAACTGTTTTTGGCACGGTGCACAACCCGCTGATGATACCATCAGGCTGCTCTTTCTTTGGATCTAGTTGATCGGTCCTCTGCTATTGGATTATCATGCCCTTTACAGATTTCTGTTTTGCTGTAAGTTGGAGGCAAATTATTTTTCATAAGCTGTCCCGTTGCCTTGTCCTTTTGGAACTAATCTTTCTAAAGGCCTTTATACACCGATGAATAAATGACATGATAATGCGATCTACTCACCTGGGATCATTTTGCATCAAAACTATTCACACGGGCAGAAATGCGAATTTGTGATCATATCGATCATTCTTCAGAAAGAAATATAAGACACCGGAATACACATATAAAGCCTATGTGCTTCAATATCTTTGCTCCAGTGTCTTATGTTACTTTGGGTAGTCTATGTGCAGTTATAGACACATAGAAACTTTTTAAGCACTGGCCCCATGGGCCAAAGTGACCAAAGTACATTTTTGGTGGCCCGAAAGAAACTTTATGTAAAACCAATACAGAAAAGGCTATTTAACATGACTTATCACAGCAGCCTTCCTCACTTCAATAAATGAAAATATATTTTTATAATCTATTTAAATTTAAAAACTCAAGATATTTGTAAACATATGGTACATATATTCTTTCAGAGTCTATCTTTTTCAAACCCCCACAAAGCCCTTTGTGATGGCTAATGTCAAACCCTGCTGGATTTGACTAATATTATGAGCCAATATATTTGTGTTCTGTGTTTGAAAAAATATATTAACGTGTAAATGAATCGCCCTGTTGTGTAAAGGCCTTAGGAACTGCCGTGTAGTGGTGTTCATGTTACCGTTTTGCAGCTAAGGATGGTGTTTGGTGCGTTGACAGATGTGCTGCAAACCACACGATCAGTACAGATTTACTGTATATAAGTGTCCCGCTACAAAGAACTGAATGAGATGCTAAATCTTCAAATTAGTTATCAAATCATGTGATAACTAATTTGTGCTTTATTGTACAGCTAGTAGAACAAAGTGAGCGTGTGTGTGTGAGCATTGGACTAAAGCGTTGCAGATATGTGTGTTACAAAAGAAACATGGCTCCCTTTTCACATTTGGTTTGCTCGCTCGCATGAGGAGGAGAGACTGGTTGATGGAAATGGTTTTCAGGAAGGTTGGGAGGTATTTGTGACGGTCATGGTGAAAGACCTGAGAACCGGGATTACTTGAACGGCCCTTCAAGGCCAGATGGGACAAGCGAAGGCCGGGGGGGCCAACCGAAGATGTTACTTAAATTACAGCAGGTTGATAAGAGGGCTTGTTTACATGAAGCCAAAGCCAAGCCAGCAAATAAGTTCTGTGACAATAATAAACCCTGACTTGCCTTCTTTTGTCCCTATAACAGAAATGACTGGCAATGACCAGGTTATTCTGCTTGTGTAGGCACAAGGCCCATCGTCGGCAGTAATATGACATTAATTAAGAAGTCTTTCCTTGGCCATCTTGATCTCAGCTGTCTGTGGTATTTGTACTCATGAAGGGTGTGCAGAGACACAAAGACTAATCAATGGTCTGTTTTTGCACTCATTTCCTCCTCATTTCAGGCCATTAAGTCAGCCCCTTGTCTCAGGTTTACAACACATTCAGATAAACTGTGTCATATTACAGCTGCTGTGTAGAATAACCCAGATACTACACCCATGCTGAGTGAATGGATTTGTAAAGGTGAGGTGTGTGTGTAAAATGCTGATAAAGCTCTCGGATGGCTGCAAAACCTGTCTTCTGAAATGCGCTGCGGTGAACTAGAAAGTGCAACATTTAGCATCCGTATGCTACACGCACAGATACAACATGGTCTGATAAATCCAACCCAGCGTGACCCAGGCTGTAAAAGAGCCTCTTGTTTTATTTAATGTTCAACACCGTGTTTATTGGCAGTGGACTGAAAGAGAGGCACCATCCAGTGTGTGTGTGTGTGTGTGTGTGTACACAGACATTACACATTGTCAGAGGTTTTCAAACATTTCTTAGTTGTGAATGACACGGCTGACTTGGTTGGCCCATCCCTCCTCTCTCTTCCCCCCTCACTCTCTTAACCCCCACCCTCCACCACCCATCTCTTTTGTCCTCCCCCTCCCCCTACACAGGGCTCACCCGTTGCCCAGGAAACGGTCCCAATTGTGCTGTAAACAAAGGGAGCGTAGGCTTTCTTGCCTCCCGGGAGGTGGTCCCCTCCGCCCCGCACCCTGACCTCCTCGAACCCTGCTTTCCTCCTCCTCCTCCTCCTCCTCACCTCCTGCATCACTCGTCTCCATGGCGCTGAGCATGGAAATTTGGAGAATTGGAATGGCAGCAGAGCAGAAAGAAGGCTAAATGGGGGAGAGAGAGCCGGAGCGAAAATGCAGGAGGGAAAGGGGCTGAAGGAGGGAGGCAGGGTGGGGTGATGGGTAGAGAGGTGACTGGGAGGTATTTGTTAAAGCACAAATCAACACAGACCAGTTGGCCACGGTGGGCTTCTTTGTCAGCAATTCATCAGTCACAGCATCTTAGCAGCTGACTCGGGCCCTCATTAAAAGCAAATTACTTTAGCATTAGGAAGCTACATACAGCCACAATCTTGACGTGATTCAGAATGTGCTGAATAATCTCAGAAATGTACGGAGGTGAAACTAAGGTCAAGGCTGTTTCTCTGGTTTCTTCAAAGGCTGACAGTGTGATCATTTAAAATAATATCTTCTAGTTCCTCTTTTCTCATTTCAGTTAGTGCCAGGCTTCAGTATTTAGACCAGTGGTGTTCAGTCTCTGAGCCCTGCTGGTATCAAAGATGGTTCACATCTGCGGGAATGCAACCAGGTGGATGCAGTGCACCATCAGCAGGGCTGTGCAATATGACCAATATCTCATATCCTGATATACAGTAAGTCATTATATTGTATATCCAGATGACGATACACATCACGATATAGCACATTTTCTGCAAATTCAACGAATCGATAGCTTTTATGAAATGACCACATGGAAAGGCCTATTTCTATTACATGTTGAATTATATACCTGACTATAAAAGGTACGTACTCATTTATTTACGAGCTCCTCGATGTGTCTTGGCTGGTTGGAATGTTCACTTCGTCACTCTGTGCCGTGCAGAAGAACGCAAAGCGACGTTTAGAGCATAATATGACACGATAAACAGTTTTCTCATTATATACAGCTCTGGAAAAGTTAAGAGACCGCTCCAAATTTTCCACATATTCCAAAGTTCATTTTACTCCAACACATACCTATAAATAGTAAAACCAGTGGTCTCTGAATTTTTTCCCAGAGCTGTATATCATCATGTCGCACAGCCCGAATCATCAGTAGGTGTTTTTGGCAAAAGACATTTTGACATGTCAGTGTATGAAAAGCACAAGTGTAATTACTAACATGAATGGTGGCTGAATTCCGTTTAGCTGCTTCAGTTTCAGGGTCCTGGTATTGTTCCGTGCTGTGTTTAGAGATACTGTCCTGTGCACCATCCTTCACCCCTTAGACAATTCATTGTGATACATTTGAGTTAATATCACACAGCACTACCATGTTAGGACATTTAGGATAAAAGCCCCACAATCCACTGCTTTTCTACCTGTCTGCCTGTGAGTGAGCCTGCTAGTAGTTACACTGTGGCCCGTTGTTCCACATTTGCAAACAAGCTCTCATGAATACGTAACGACTATAGCAGCACGATCGAAACCGCAAACTGTGACCAGGCACATGTCCCGTCCACCGCCAGGTCGGTCCTGCCCACACGGTGTGGCTCACATTATGGGTTGACTGGTATAAAATGGCTGAATGGAGATGCAGAAGAGATGGAGGAGGGGTAAGAAAGGTAGGAGAAGGGGTGGCTGATGGAGGAGTGTAAAAATAGGGAGCATAATGAATAGGACGAGGGATGAATGTGAAGTGGAGCCGTTTACTGCGACATCTCGGCACAGTGGAATACATGGTGTTCTGCGGAGAATATCAGTCGCCTGCAGGAATCAAAAGCAAGAGAAGCAGCTCACGTGTTGCAGTGGTTACCAACACTGACGGAGTGATAGACCTGACGTGGCTGCACGCTGGCGACAGAAAGGGAGGATCATCAGGACAGCGGCAGCCTTTTCTGTGTTACTTCTCCAGAGACGGTCTAACAACATCCTCCAGTTTCCTTTCTCTCCGTCTCTTTGACCCTGTTGTGCCTCACTGTGGCTGCAACGTAATCTTACACAAGCATTTCTTTTAAAGAGCGGCGTCATTATTGTCAGTCGTGCCTTTATAATAATTTCATCACACCCTCTGAATGCTTTTATAATAGCTGTAAATTCACAGGATCCTACTGAGCACAGCTCTGTCAATCCACAAAGAATATGAAATGTGAATTCCGGCTGGTGTTCTTGATATTAAACCGCAAGATGTTTGAGTGTGTC
Source organism: Gadopsis marmoratus (assembly GCA_036023855.1). Taxonomy (NCBI): domain Eukaryota; kingdom Metazoa; phylum Chordata; class Actinopteri; order Centrarchiformes; family Percichthyidae; genus Gadopsis; species Gadopsis marmoratus. Next base: position 35,605 of record JAVQJF010123101.1, on the reverse strand, counting down.
AGCTTGGACTTTCGTAAAATTGCCACGTCAATTTTTTCTTTCTGACATTTAACAATGAATCGATAAATAAAGAAAATAATTCCCACATTCATTTAGAATGAAAATAATAATAAGCTGTCAGCTAGAGTGGAAACATGTTTTGAGGCTTTGCTACAAGACGGGCCATTTGGCAAAAACTATCTTAAATATCTTTAAAACAATGTGTTGGGGTTAATTGGAAAATAATAAGCTCTTTTGTTTTCTTACTTTATATTCTGACTTTTGGGAGAAAACTTTAACGCAAGACTCACAGGTTGGATTGTGTTTGTTGCAGCGCAGACATTAAAAAGCCCAGTGAGATGGATGCTGTGCATCTGCAGTAACAGACCCATTTCAAGGCGGATCGCTCGTAGCAGTTGTGTTCATGCTTCCTAGATTACTCTGTTTCATAGCATTTGTACGAGTGCTCGTGTGGTGTCATCGTGCAGTGGTGCTCGACGAAACGCGAGGACTCCATTTGTACGGAAATGACACGATCGACCGGTTGACTGATCACATTTATGACACCTAAACTGGTCCTCGCGTTGTGGATTCTACGCGTGAAGATAAATCCTTGTTATCGCTCATCCCCGATCCCTCACGGTGGAGGTGGCTAACCGGTCCGATACCTCAATGTCTGTCCGTCTCATGATTGCTTCCTGTCTCTGCCACAGTAGCTTAACGTTGCCGTTCTAAAAAACGTGAAAAGCTGCATGGATGTGGCTGCTTTGTGCTTCCGAGGGCCAAGCCTAACAGCCATTCTAATCCTTTTTACATACAGATATCTGACATGTGGGTGGCTGGCGAACATGCTGTCAGGGGACGGAACATGTGCTGATGGTGCAGAGAGCACAAAGACAGTCTGTTCAAATCTGATTTCACTTTAGGTGGCAAACAGTCGAGAGGATCGGAGCAAAATCCTGCATCACTGGTTCTCGGTGTTCAGTGGAAATGGCCAAGTTATATAAGAGCAGCCTCTACTTTTCATTTCATGTCAATTACAATCTCCAATCTGGAGAACAAAGCCTGGCTGATCTGTGTAAACCGAGCCTTATATGTTTTGGTTTAAACTCCTCCGAGAGTGAAGCCCAGCTGCTCCTCCTCTCACTCTGTCAGTGCAGCAGCTTTTGAATGTGGCAGAATGGCCTCGTTAATTCAACAATATCTCTCTTAAAAGTGTCCTGAAACAGATACAGTTTGGCCTAGGCTTTAATATTCCCAGCATGCAACAAACATCAGCCATGTCATTCTCTCCTTTCAACACACACTGAAGAAGCAGAGCAAACAGTTTAAACCACAGCTACATGTCCTCCTTAATAATACCCCCCCCCCCCCCAACAAACACAGACAAATTGCCATCTGCCTGTCTTCTCTTCTCTTTACCCCCCCTCCCCCTCTCTGTCCCTGTCTGTCACACAGACCTCTGTCTGTCTGTCCGTCTGGGAGAGCGGCAGCATGTGCCTCACTCACTTGGGTGGGGCTGGAGGCCTTTCTGTAACACACAAGCACAGAGGTGTATGCAAATTCATGCACGTAACCATGAACTCTTGGACACACACACACACACACACACACACACACACGCTCCTCTAAGCATTTGCATATTCACAACATGCCCCAGAGATGCTTCCTGCACTCGCACCGCTTCTTGGCTCCGTTTATATGTGTGAGGCCATTATTGTTCTGATACGTGGGTGTGTTAGCATGTAAATAATATACTTCCGTCAGTACATTGGCTGGTGTGAGTGTTTGCACGTTACCGCAGTGTGTCAGTCCGACAGTCACAGCGTGGTCTTCCCTGTAACACAAAGGCCCTGTCAGGAGCAGCCCTGTGTGTGTGTGTGTTGCCCAGCTTGTTGTGCTCCGACTATCTGGAGGTTGGAGGGAAGGAAGATGGGGAGATGGAGGGGTGGGGGTGGTGGGGGTGGAGGGGATTATTGGGAAAGAGGCCAGAGATGTTTTTATGGACTCGTCTCCAGAAACCATCTGAGACATGCTCCACTGATCTCTTTGTGCCTCTGTGAAGTTGTTGAAGCGCCTCGGCGTCGTCTTCTTCAACTGCTTCAAATAAACGCGTTTGATTCTTTTGTGCCCGTGCCTTTTTATACACACTTCATGTTCTTCCTCTCTGCTTCTACCGGCAGCCGTTCCATCCCATGGTGAACCTGCAGTGCTCTTCCGAGCTCAGGATGTTCCTGTGCGCGCTCTACGCCCCCGTGTGTACCGAGTACGGGCGCATGACTCTGCCCTGCCGCCGCCTCTGTCTGCAGGCCAAGAGCGACTGCTACAAAATCATGGACATGTTTGGGGTCAGCTGGCCGCAGGAGATGGACTGTAAGAGGTTGGTGCAAGGAGGGGCGGGATCTCCCATTTGAGTAGTATAGCTCATTGAGCCAGTAAGGAGGCGAAGGTGTTGTGGGCATTGCCAAAGTAAAATAACCTTCATCAATCTCTCCTCCTTATGTTTTGGTCGAGTCTCACATTAGAAAGATATATTTGGAGCATTCTGGTTGCTAGTAATGCAATGTTGCTGGTTCCTCAACAGCTGCATATGACCCCCACTTTCTCTCCTCTCATTTCCTGTTGACTCCCTACTATTCTGTCTATTTAATGAAGACAAAAACACCCAAAGAAACGTACAAAAGATGCATTGAGCTACTTGACAACAGAGTGACGATGCAGTAAATGCTTACTAGAATGGATTATGTGTCTCATACAAGTGTCAAGTTGCTGTGAGTTTCGTTTCAAGTGCTCTGGAAACTGGTTGGCAGTGATAAAATGTTGGCTCGGCAGCAGAAATGAGCTCATCGTCGCTTATCTCCTCTCAGGTTCCCAGACTGTGACGAGCCCTACCCCCGTCCTGCAGACCTCCTGTCCAGCTCGGACGCAACAGATACCCCCGTGTCCGTCCAGCGGGACTACGGTTTCTGGTGTCCGAGAGAGCTGAAAATCGCCCCAGAGCTGGGCTACTCCTTCATGGGTGTTCGTGACTGCTCCCCCCCCTGTCACAACATGTACTTCACGCGCGAGGAGCTGGCGTTCGCCCGCTACTTCATCGGGGTGGTGTCCATTGTCTGTCTGTCTGCCACCCTCTTCACCTTCCTGACTTTCCTCATCGACGTGTCGCGCTTCCGCTACCCAGAGCGTCCAATCATATTCTATGCCGTGTGCTACATGATGGTGTCCCTGGTGTTCTTCCTTGGGTTTCTGCTGGAGGACAAAGTCTCGTGTAATGCAGCAAGTCCTGGGAGGTTTAGGGCTTCAACGGTGACCCAAGGCTCCCATAATAAGGTAAAAAGGTCTTTGACTGTGCATTTTGCTCGTTTCCTACTGCCTAGATATTGATCCTCCACCTGTACGTTCTCTCTGTGTCCCAGGCCTGCACCCTCCTCTTCATGGTGCTGTATTTCTTCACCATGGCCGGCAGCGTCTGGTGGGTCATTCTGACCATCACCTGGTTCCTGGCCGCTGTTCCCAAGTGGGGCAGCGAGGCGATAGAGAAGAAGGCCCTCCTGTTCCACGCCTGTGCCTGGGGAATCCCAGGAGTCCTCACAGTTACCCTGCTCGCCATGAACAAGATCGAGGGGGACAGCGTCAGTGGTGTTTGCTTTGTCGGGCTGTACAACCTGACGGCCCTGCGTTGGTTCTTGCTGGCCCCGCTGGGACTGGATGTAGTGGTGAGGAAGAGTATTACAGAACAAGGGAACCTGTGATAACGTACAGTAGTATCCATGTTACAACCAGGCTGACACATTTTTTCCCCCATGACCTGTTGCTCAGATGACTAAAAACCATAACCCCAGCCCTCTCATATCATCCCAGGTTGGCGTGGCGCTGCTGCTGGCAGGCATAGCGGCGCTGAACCGAGTACGCATGGAGATTCCACTGGAGAAGGAGAACCAGGATAAGCTGGTGAAGTTCATGATCCGCATCGCTGTGTTCTCCGTGCTCTACCTGGTCCCTCTGCTGGCCGTTCTGGCCTGCTACCTTTATGAGAACAGCTACCGAGGCATCTGGGAGACGACCTGGGTCCAGGAGAAGTGTAGAGACTACCACATCCCCTGCCCCTACCAGGTAATGTTATGCCTCATTATCATTAATAATCATTAATCATTTGCTGCCTGTACTGGTCTTCACTAATAATTCCCAGCTTAGTTTGGTACCGCCACGTTGAGGTTTTCATGAAATCTGCTAAAGGCACAAAGCAGAAAATGTTTTTACTTGCAAGTTTTAGTTTCTTTGCTAGAAGCTAATAATAGCTACGCTTGTCTGCATTCACGTTTGCTGTCATCGGATCATCTGTGAAACAAGTGCACAAGTAAACAAACACCTGCCCTTTTTGACAGAAACTTCAAATATGAATTTGCAACACACATCTGTAATCTGTAGTTACATTTAGATTGGTACACTACTGACTTACTACACATGGAAACAGGAGATTAGTGTTTTTGTACTTGTTGCAATATCACATTTTAGTGCTTCTGTCTGAAAAACACAACATACCATAATCCAGAAAAACCCAGATGAACCCTCACTTACACCATGTATAAGGTTATAATACTTTTGCTGGGCAATATATTGTCCCAGAAATAATTGCAATAAATAATATTGTCATTTTAAGACCATTTTATGCCACTGACATGATAATATAATAATGTACGTACACCCATTCAAAGAGCAATGAACATTTAATTCTTAAGAAGATCAGACATCAGAAACTAATTAAATATTAAAATATCCCAAATTAACATGAATAAAATAATACCATTATTCTAACACATTAAAGAGTCGGTTCTGTTGAAAAGTGCTGTGAGACATGGCACTATATATAAATAACACTGAACTGAATCCCAAACGCTGCCGGCACATTAATGGGCTCTCCTCTCTCATTCGGCTTAAACCCAAAATGTTCCCAGCTGCGTCCATTTGGACATATTTTTCCAAACTGTCTGGCTGGAGTAATACACTTGTCAGGAAAAACACATTGACAGCAAAACATTTCTCTGCAGAGCTTATTTCTGTGAAAAGCGCCACGGCTCTGCACCCAGGTCTCATAATGCCAACCCTGCGGTTTATCCTGGCACCATGTTGGATAAAATGTTATAAATGTCCACGTATCGTACCATAAAGTAGGTATCGTGTCAGGCTACCCCCACCCACGCGTAGTCAGTTGGAGGTCCTGGCAGTAGCCGAGATACTGATGCGTTTATTCACCGACGTTCATCCGTGCGCACAACTGATTGCGCTCATTAAAAGTACAACTGGGACTTTAGCGTTGACGCTAGGAGGCGGAGCTAACAGCTGGGAGGCGGCTGACAACCGCCAGACATTAGAGGGCAGGACACTCAGTCAGAATGTGTGTCCTGAGTACGGCTGGATATACTGCCTGCATTTAAACGCCATGTCCAGCACAGACGCACACACACACACGGAGTGATTCTCTCTCGTGCTGCTCGTCGTCAGTAGCCTCCAGCATCGGTGCACACGTTGCATCTCACCTCAGACAGCGGTTAATAATTCAAACGGCTCCCTCTGCATGTTTGCAGTGGTGCAGACTATAAGTCCTACTTTACCAGGGATTCAGTATTGTGTAGCAATAATAGTGTCTGGTATTTTTTACTTTAGCTAATAGCTCAATCTGGATCTCAGCCAGACAGACTTTTTACACCTGGGCCTTATTGTTTGTATTGTGTGTGTGTGTGTGTGTGCAAATTTTGGGCTCTAAATGACAAATATTTACCAGTAGCTTTGGAATTGGTAAAGTAGATCGCCTCAGCCTGCATCCACGAATGGGCTGCATCATAATAAACAACATAAAAGTACACCAGACAGAATCTTAGTCTTTAACAAAACGCTCCGTCTCTGTAGGGATCCTTTCCATAATGTTGTCAGACAATTTGAATAACAATCTGAACCTGTCAGTGACAAAAACAATCACTTTTAGTGGACGTATTTTGACGGGCGCAGTTGCCTACAAGGATTACTTTGCAGCCTGATAGAAGGCAATCTACTGGACCAAATCCAAAACGTTTGGTAAATATTAGTCATTTAGACCCCAAAATATCTATAAAATAGGGCCCAGGTAAAAAACATAAAAACAATACCCAAGTTACCCTTTAACTACTCCTGTTTGAGCTGATTGCAGAATGGGTGATGCCATTTCTCTGCAGCACTAGACAGTCACACTCCCTTCACCTGAAGTAGCCGATCTGCAGTCACAGCTGTGGGAGGAGGCGCATGAGACGAAAAGAACGGCGAGTGAGATCAGAGTGGTGCTTTTAATCCGTCACGTAAACACTGCATTGTGTGAGAGAGCAGTGCAGTGATCCTGTGCGTGAGTTTCTGCCGGAGAGGACGGGGCCAGTGGGGTCAAGCTGCACCGCATCACAGTCACAGCAGACCTGAACACAAGCGGAGTGCTGCGCTGGCATCACACACTATACTACAGTGCACTGTAGAGACGCTTCTGGGTGTAAAAATCACAAAGATTCAACTTTCCACTCCACCCCCAACCTTACTGTGTTCACAAAAGCACAGTATAGTATGCGTTCACACACACACCAAGTCAGTAACGTGCATCAATAGATAGCTTGGGTCTAAAGTGCCGTACTATATTTATCTTCGAAGTCCTTCCTGAGGCTCAGAGCTCCACTCTGCTTCTCCTGAGTGATGCTTCCTGTCCGAGTGATGCTTGTTTTCAGTCTTACAGCTCATTATAGGCTCGGCTTTAATAAACTCCACGCAGCTGTTAGTGCGACGCTGGAGGCTGCAGCTGCTGTAGGTGCAGCAGAACGTCTGACGTACAGTCTGTAATGAGGATGTCTCGGTTGCAGTCATTGTCATCGCTCTGCTCCAACGAGTGTATCTGTGGATCGCTGAGCCTCGGGCCGCTCTGCCCGGCCCACTCATAATGAGGCCATCATGACCGTCTGTGTGTGTGTGTGTGTGTGGTTCACTGAGTTGTAGTGCCGTTGCTATGGCAGAAAGCAGCAGCGCGGTGACTCTGCACAGCATCGACCTGCTCCGTCTTCTTCTATGCAACCAAAAGACCTGTTTATATATAGTTCTGAAATCACATTTTGAACCTATTTTCATTGCTCTTTATCCACTGTGACTAACAATAAGCTTAATGTTACATTAAAGTTAGACAAGTCACATTTGTTAGGTTTTCCTCCACTTTACAAATTGTGTGATTTGAGGATGTTGATAATAATAACAGTAATACTTTTTTTCTATAGCGCCTTTCAAAACCACACAATATAGGTGCAAAGACAGCGGATCATTGCGAAATAAACAACTTAAAAGATCATACTACACAGAAAATTCCATAAAGAAGATTTCAAGAAGTGGACAAATGTAGAGAACAAGTATAAAAAATAAAGTTCAATTAGACATTGATGAACTGAACATGTCCAAAAACCTCAAATCTGCTGTTCTGACATTCACGTAAGAGAGAAGCGATCAGCGAGGAGGACTACTGATCAGCTGCTGTGGCGTTTGTCAGTGAGGATATATCGGCGTTCCTTTCCCATCCAGCGCCGCCTCAATCACACACACAAATCTGTACATCCCACATCCCAAAGACCACGTCTGTGTGTGTGTGTGTGTGTGTGTGTCCTGTAGGTGGAGCGCACCAGTCGTCCTGACCTGGTCTTGTTCCTGATCAAGTACCTGATGATGCTGATCGTGGGAATCCCCTCTGTGTTCTGGGTGGGCAGTAAGAAGACCTGCTTCGAGTGGGCCAGCTTCTTCCACGGCAAGAGACGCAAAGAGTACGTACTTCATACACACTATGCTGCACGGTCTGCTGCCACAGCTCTACAGAAATTGGTTTTAATATGATATTTACTTTAAAGGACTTCTTACATAAAATGTGTCCCAGTGGGTTTAATTCAAGCAGAATGCAAAGCACAACCAGTGCATTTTCACTCTCATTGATTCCAGCATCAACCTCTATGCAGACTTCACTCAGATACTGACCGATACAATTGAACACTTTTGAATACATTATGTAGACAGTTGTTTTGATGTGTGGTTCTGTGTGCGTCATTGACTCTATTTGGATAATTTACTGTTGATTTATTCATTTAACTCCACTGAAGTTAGTTCAAACAAGACTAAAAACCTCAGCCCGTTTGTAGACACTCTACAATTGAGCCAAAATAGGCTAATATTGCTGTTAGATATAACTTAAAACTACACACAATACATAAAATATTTCTGTGACGAGGGATTTATTAGTTTCTCACTCAGTCTCAGTCAAATGCTCCAAAGCTATTCTGTGATCTCCTTCTCATAACTAATGTCATATTTCAAACCCTTCTACCACCCCACCCCACTGCAGCGCGATGGTCAACGAGAGCCGACAGGTGCTCCAGGAGCCCGACTTCACCCAGCTTCTGCTCAGAGACCCCAACACGCCCATCGTGAGGAAGTCACGGGGCACGTCCACCCAGGGGACCTCCACCCACGCCTCCTCTACCCACCTGGCCATGTTGGACGAACCGCCCAGCGCCAGCACCAGCCGGGCCGGCTCGGTCCGCAGTGCACGCTCCAAGATGAGCAGCTACCACGGCAGCTTGCACCGCTCCCGAGACGGCAGGTGGGTCTCAGATCTGTCAGACGTGTCACAGGGCTGTTTGGTCTTTGTTCTACGCTGCATTCACCTACAGAGATTCCTGCTCCTAATGTCGCCATTTGTTGTGTTCAGATATACAGCCTCCAGTTTCCGGGCCGCAGACGACCGGCTGCCCTACGGAAGCATGCCTCGCCTCAACGACCAATCACAGGCCAGACACTGCAGCACCAATCGCCTGGACAGCATATCGCGGCACGGCTCCACTCAGCGACTGGAGAGCCAGTCGCGGCAGAGCAGCATCAGAGACCTCAGCGGCACCCCCCACGCTGTCCTCTGTGTCCCTGGAAATGGGATCCACAGGGTCCTGGAGGAGGACGGAGCTACAGCCTGAAGAGCTTCCTAACTATGACCCCGTTTTCCTGGATCCTCCAGAAGAAGCTGAGACAGGGTGGGTAGAAGTGGAAGTAGGAAAGATGAGTGATGATGAGTGTTGAGGGGGATCCAGAGCAGCAGCCATTGTGAGATCCACTCCTGTTGGATTTTGGGAGCTGAAGCACAACACAACGAAGTTAGCTAGAACAGGGCTACATCCAGCCAAACGAAGAGGACCGAGTATGGATCGATGCCTTAACATGTCCTCTCAGCTTTACTCGACCTTCAAGCTGATCCCAAAAACTGAAGTTCAAAGTTATTTTTGTCCAGTTTACAAAACCACAATGGCTTTTGCGGTCCTGATGGTGACCTGTGGATAATCACTACAGGAAAATGACAACAAGTCTTCACTGCTGGACCTACGCTACTGATCCAGTCAAGAGCAAAATGACACACTGACAGACTGCACTGGATTGTTTTATACTTGTACTGTACTTGTCTGTATCAAGGACTCTGAATGATGGACGTTAGACATTGCCAGCTGTATCTTCCAGTCTGCTTTAGCTCTCGGGAGAGCAATGGAAATTTAAATTTTGTTTTTTTAAAAAGGGGTTTACATGCTACATTTGAACTCTTTGGCACCTCTTCAGCTCTTCGCCGTATTTTTAAAGGCAATTTACAGACCCAATTTGTAACTCCACATAAAGGGTAACAAAGCACCTCTGGGAAGCACTCGCTACAAATGCTGTACATGACGCCTTCACTTTACAAAAGCCTGGTCTCATTGTAAAGAGGGAATATGTATTTTTTTTTTTTTGGAGGTACTTCATGGCTTTGGTGTAATGATAAGAAAAATCTGGATGAAAGGGCTGAAATATGGGGGGGGGGGAGCTGAATCCAAACTCCTGCCTTATGACAGAACACTAAAGTGAATTTTACAAGTGGCGTGTTTGCATACAAAGTCATTGGAATGATGTGAATACATCCCAATTCACCAGGGAAGGCGCAATGCATTGGTGCAGTACAGCAGGGCTTTGAGTCATAGCGAAGAGAATTCGCTTCACTTTGTCTGAACTCACCTTTACAGTTTGAATAGGTGACAGAGGGCCCTTACATTTCCAAGTAGTTTGTCCTGTTTAAAAATGTGTCCTTTCTTGTATAGCTATTGTAAAATGTTAGGCAAACATTTCCTCTAGTGGAAAAGCTTGTGTATAGATGACTGAACTTCTGTTTTTAATTTGTAATAAAGTTCTTTTTGAACAATGTAGTAGTAATGACCACACAGTCACACACTGGGGTTGTATTTGTAACAGCCCTCCGCTTTATTGAAATACATCGGAGTCAGGTTAATATAATGAGTTCTCCACATAAGTGTGGCAACCAGTTCCATACATTATTTTGTTTTGACCTTACACCTTAAATATTTTTTTTTTTGTGCAAAAAAGAATCTACATCACCTGTAGTGGGTTATCCTCAGTAAAACGCCCAAACCGTTCAAACAGGAGCAAGTCCAAGTAAAACAACAAACCGAAAACAAATGATTACATCTATAACATGCAAAACTGTACAAATTATTACAAAGCAATCCTAGAAAAAAACAAAACAAAGTGTAATATGATATGAAAGCGCAAAATAATATAGAAGGTACTGTAGATAAGACCTCACTGAAATGCAAAGGCGTTTGAATTTTATTTTAGATTTTCTTCCTCTTAAATGTTACCACTGTGGCACCTCAGCCATCAAAGCACCTGTCACCCTTCAGCCCCTGAAAACATTTCATCTTTTTATATCATCTAGTCCTCGTCACCTTTTCTTCCTGCCGTCTCCGCCCAGGTCACATCTACTGTACACTACAGCCGGATTCAGCTCTCCCTCACTCACTCCTGCCAAATATCCATCCATCCATCCGTCCAACAAACCTAACACACTTATTTTCTTCTAAATGAAAATAATTCATTGGTTCTGACATTTCCTGAGTTTCTCTTCCCCTCTCCTTAAACTGGGATATCTAGGATCAGTTTGTCTGTACAATATTGGCCAATAATAAAACACCTGGCTAAGACAGTTATCTCTCCCCTATCTAATACATTCTACAGATAAACTCCAGCAGGAAGTAAAGAGACTCAGTAGCTTAAAAAAGGTTTCCAAGAGGCGATTGTTTGTTTGGAATAAAACCAGCTTAGTAGCACTGTGGCGCTCCAAACCTCTGCCTCTCTCTTCATAAAACATGGAATACTAAAAAAACAAACACTTGGAATGGGCTGTTTGGAGCTACTTTGTTGTGTTTCAGCAGGGGAATTGGCAGGAATGACCACCAAAGTAGTCACACAACTTGTTTTTGCTTCCCTTTCTAACAAAGAGGACAAGTGGAATAAACTGGAGGATTCGGACACGAGAGCCAGGTCCTAAAGAGGAGGAGCAGGTTTCTCAGAAAGCGTCTGATAAGGACTAAAGAACCCTCTGCACTTCTGTCACCAACAACAGGCCAGTCTAAGAGTACAGGATGAGCATTCTTCTTACCGATAATACCCCGTTACAGCTAGTGTTTTAATGTCAGGACTGTTTTCAGCCCAGTGCACATTGTTCCCTTACAGTTTTACCCATTTCTGCCCTCTGAGCGATTCCTCAATGAGAATGCCTTTCGGTCTGTGTGTAAACTGAAGGAGATGAGAGGTAACGGGTTTTTGGCTGTGAATTCCCTGCTCAGCAGCCAGGAGCTGCTGCACCGTAGAAATGCTCTTTCCGAGGCCTTTCCACCCTGCCAAATAAACGCATGGGTGGGGTGGGGGGGCTTAGATATCGAGCCCTGCTCATTTCACAGACAACAGTCGCACCGAGGTCATTTTAGCTGCGGCTTATTAAGACAAACAGAAACCCAAGTGCTGACTTTCTTGCAGCTTGTAAGTGTTTACATTCTCGTTTTAGTGTTTTGCTTTTTTAAACCAAGAGCTCTGACAAATGTCGCTTTGTAATAAACAGATCGACCAAACCTCCTTCAGAATATGCAACGGCTGTCAGAAAGACTAAATAACGCCACAACGTCTCCCTCTCTTTGTCCATTCTTGGTTCAACCGAGCTCTTTCCATCCAGGTAACGCAGCGAAATTTAGGAACACACACACAATGACTGCTGCTTAAATGATCAGAGCAACTTCACCTCTCAGCCAGAGGAGGCCTCTGCTGCATAAAAACACCCCCCCCCTCCCCTCTGTGTGTGTGGAGATACATGTGTGACAGATTTGTGATAAATGCACATGTACTGTATGGGCAGTAGTGTCGATCTATACACGTCTTCTTCACTCACAACGCAAACAAGAGTGAGGAAAAAAGCAAAACACACAATGCGTGTCGTACATCGAATATAAAACAAACAAATCTAAAATCAACCGGTATAAAAAAAAAAAAGAAAATTGGAAAAGTGGTTTGAAATGACTTTTTGTGTGAATACAACCCCGACTCACTCAAAAGGAAATTAAAAGTCAAAGAGGATTTTTTTCTTTCCCGTGTTGTTCTCTATAGTATTTTCCTTATCATATATTACTCTCTACTTTGAACCTATGTACATTATTGTGATGGGAACCTGTGAGTTGGTCAGTTTGGTTGTACAGCTAAGTGGAACCCGTCTACACTACAATGGAGGACACGGCCGGGGGCTGATGGCACTCGCGCTGGACCACTGAGGAAGAGAGTAGCACAGAGGAGCTGCGATGATGTCACACGGCATTATTAAACGCTGCATGTAGCTTTTTGCTGATGGTCCCCAAAGAAAAAGAAAAAAATAGATTTGTATAAAGTCACTGCACTTAGTATCATGAGCAAAAGAAAATGCATTGCTTTGCTTTCTCTCACTTATTTTTGCTGCTTTTTTTTTTTTTTTTTACATTTTCAATTTTTGCAGCCCCCAAAGAGAAAGCAACTGAGGGAAGTGAGGAGGGGTTTAAACTCCACCCATCTGATTCAGGCCATGAAGCAAACCTCCCTTTCCTTGTCTAAGATTGATAAATAAATTAAAATATTGTCCCCTAAAACCCAAAGGGTCCTATGTACAAGTACAAATCATTTTCTCTCGATAATAGTCCTCTTCTTTTTTTGTTGCATTGAGAGGTTTTTCAGTCTCTGAATGAATCGGAGGGGGGAGGGGGGGGTGTATGGGGACAAACCTTCGGTTGATAGCAAAAGAAATGCTGAGACGGGAGGTTTTCATTCCTATATCATATGCCCTTTCTGAATAAACACACTGGCAAGTGTTTCTCTCAAACGCACAAACACACATTTTCACCCTCAAGCACCCAAATGTACGCCATCACTAACTCGTGATAACGTCTCCCCACGAGTTTCCCTCAAAAGAGATGGCAGACTCTTAGTGTTTCTGCCCTGTCTTGGAAGTACGATGAGACAAATTGAGGCTGTGAAGTGGGACAAATGTTGATCAGGTCAGCAGTTCTCTGGGCAGTGAGGGGAACGATTCAGAAAGGATGCGAGAGGCTGCGGTGGAGGAGGAAGAGGAGGGGTTTGGAGTCCTGTGCTGTCGGTCCGGTCGGTCAGTTGGTCGGTGGGGTTGGGCGGGCGAGAGGCTGCCGGAGGCTCATGTGTCCCAGCCCATCCGGTCTGTGCTCTCCAGGGACAAGGACTTGGTCTTGTGTGGGGACGCCGGACTGGGAGGGCTGCTGAAGGTGGAGCTGTTGGAGGCCGTGGAGTGACGCGGAGAGTCCGAGTCCTGGAGAAGGAGAGGAGAGGAAGCAAGTGAAGCAACCGGGTGAAGTTTGGTGGGGGGAAGAAATGAAGCGACAGGGGAAAGTACATAAATTAGATGACGTCAGTAGAACCTAATGACTTTATTTACAACTCAGCCTGAGGAACGTGGAGACTGAAGTTTCTGTCTGATAGCCAACAAAGATTAAGCCACTGTATGTTTTAAAACGACTGCTTCTGTCTACGCTTATTATTAATCTGCTGTTTGGAATGGAGGACAGATGAAAAGTCAGACTGACTTTACACAAACACATCTGGCCTATGAGGGCAGCCATCCTGCTACGGCTGCAGTGGAGCATCACACATTCTCACGCAACACTGTGGAAACAGCCATCGGTGTTTCGCTGCACACATACAAGAGCCTTTCACAAGTCAATGTAGACGGGCAGTTGTGTGTTTTCATACATTTCCTCTTTAAAACATGTCTGTTTTATATATACATAAATACACACACACACACACAGTATATACAGTCCATAGAACTCCTGCAGAGTGTGTATTGGGAGGAGCACTGCCCAGCTACATTGTGTAAAAATCTTTGTCTATGTGACATTGTGTTTAAAACAGACTGTATATAAAGATGGAGGGCGCCAAAACATCTCGATCGCCCCCTGGTGGCTGACTGCAGTATAACTAATAAAACCCACCCCCTCCATGTTAGCAGATGGGAATCAAAGTACACTTAAAATAATATAATTTTAATTTAATAATTCTTCTCAAAGATGGCTTCTGTCATCTTAGGTAGTTCTTATCACGCTGATGTACACCGATCAGCCCTAACATTCAGACAGCATGGCACCCTGACCGGTCCTCATATGCAACAAGCTGCGATGCTCTGTGTTTTTTTACGACACCTTTCTATCAGAACCAGCATGAACCTTTTCAGCAGTTTGAGCTACAGAAGCTCTTCTGTTGGATCGGACCACACTGGCCAGCCTTCGCTCCCCACGCTCATCAATGAGCCTTGACCCTGTTGCCGGTTCACTGGTGTTCCTTCCGTGGACCACTTGTGGTAGGTACTGACCACTGCAGACCGGGAACACCCCGCAAGATGCTCTGACCCAGTCAGCCAGCCATCACAGTTTGGCCCTTTTCAAAGTCGCTCACATCCTTACACTTTCCCATTTTTCCTGCTTCAACACATCAACTTCGAGGACACTTGCTGCCTAATAGATCCCCCCCACTGACAGGCGCCGTGGTAACCAGATAATCAATGTTCTTCACTTCACCTGTCAGTGCTCATAAGGTTATGGCTGATCGGTGTATATTCATGTGTTATAATTAGTTATTTGATTCTATTTATGGGGGTGTGAACTGTGATTTGCTTGCGACTGGTTCTGGCGGGTGTATGGGCGGGACCTCGAGGTCTGCAGCTCCCGTATGTCGGATATTTTGGCTTTATTTTTGTACAGTGGGAGGAAGTGGCTACACGTCGTCCATCTTTATATACAGTCTACATTTTAAAACCACTCACATTAACTTATCATGAACCAGACATGTGCCTCAGAATTCACACCAAACCCATGCAGCTGTTGTGATGGATTCCAAGCCCATTTACAAATCAATCACATTTGTCAGACTATCATTGCAGATAAAGCAATACCCTGCTCTACACACAGTACTGACACTAGATCCTTCCAGACTAGTTGTCAGAAATATGGGCAGGCTGTCACGAAGCCGTGTGGAAGCAGACATGCTCTGTGATTGGCTGGGTGGGCGGCGGTGGAAAGTAGTATGCAAAACGGCCGAGCAGCGTTGCGCCATTTCATCAGCAACCAAACATGATGCGGGCCAGGTGAGGGGCAGCTAGGTGGCGCAGCAGTGAAAAGACATGACAAACCATCAGATGCTGCCGACATGACGGGGTTGAAATGGTGCAGCGAGGGGGGGCTGCGGGGCGGTAACAACATGTGATGGTGTATTTGTGTCGTAAATGCACCTCATGCTAATGTGATTGCTTAAACATATTGTGACGCTACACTGTGTTCTGCACGTGGGTACATATTCAGTGACACGGTGCTCTCGGTTGTGTGTTTGGTGCAGTCGTTGCAGCTGTTGACATTACCTTCATCTTACTAAGCAGGGTCCTTAAAGCCCTTTTCAGATCGGGGGTCTTCTCCGACGGGGAGACTGCCTGCCACTGCAGAGGAGAGTTCAGACTCAGCGCCCGGCCCACAGACAACATGCTGGGGTGGGGGCAGGGAGGGCGAGGCACAGCTGGGTGAGGGTGAAGGGAGGCGAGGAATGGGGCAGAATGGAGCTGACGGCATCCAGGCTTATGGGCCATGAGGATGGGGAGCCACAGGAAGGATGGCAGGCGGTTTGAGGGTGGGTGGGTGGGTGTATGGGGGTAGACGTTGCCCAAAACTGCAAAAGCTACTGTAATTCCTGTTTGATCCTAGTGATTTGTGTGAGGGAATTCAACAACCAACACTGTTGGAAATATATACAAGCAATGCTGCTGGGAAGCTGTGTTTTATGTCCATGAACCGACACGTGTGATGATTCTACCAAAGCATCACCACTGCCTGACTCAAGATGTGTACAAACGGTTAAAGGGACATTATAAACACAAGTCAGCGTTTCCTTCAGTAATCCGAGGCAACGAGCTAAACCTGAAGCAGGCATCATGGGAAGGCAGGAGCTGACTGCGTTCACTATGAAGCGCTGACATCACAGGGAGCTAACCAATTGGTCGGAGAAGTGGGATGAGGTGAGAGGCCCGCACCCAGAGGCCGGGATGCTAGTGACAGATGGGATTGAGGGGGGAGGATTTCTTTCAATGGGGAACAATATGATCGGGTTTTTCAGATATGTGAGATGTTCATATCTAGCTTCTACAATCGCATGGCAGGGAAACAATCATAATCTGCGTGTGGACTTTTTCATACAAAGCTGATGCTGGGTTGACATTAACTCCGCACTCAGGTATAAAGTGGCTATACAGCAATCTGTCCAATCAGATTTGCTCTGATTTGAAGGATAGAACAGTTAGAAGAAACATAGTAGAAAGTATGCAATCAAGACAAGATTAGTAACCAAACTCTCTCTTAGAGATTCAGTATTTTACATGAATCTTTTAATGTTTAGAGTCAACCGCACATGAAGCTGTATGTTCAGTTTCAGTGGATTTACTGACCTCTCTGTCAAACTGTGAGAGTGGAGCATCGCCACAGTCCATGCCCCCACCAGAGGACAGGGAGCTCTCAGAGGGAGAGGTCATGGTCTGCCGTTTGGACCCGTAGCTTCCACCAGACAGCTCTCTGCGTAGAGCGCTGCCATTCTGGGAGGACGAGCCTGGAGAGAGAGGACGACGAGAGGAGGAAGTCAGAGATAGATTCCACTAAAGGGTTTCTGGTTCTGAGAGGATTTATGGGCTGCTGTTACTCACGTATGCCCAATCCGCTGCTGGCACTCATGGATCGGCCCGGCTCGGCCCGGTTCTTGGTGATGGAGGGGATGCTGACTGAACCGCTGAAGCCCGCACGGCTCTCCTGAACACGGACGTTCTGGTTTAAACACGCAACAGAGCAAACACACACACACACGACAGAGTGCAGTGCAGGGAACAGGAGTGAGGAGGAAGTAGTTATAAACACTACATGCTCATACAACTGAACACACATTGGCCACTGAGGTTTGGGCAGATGGACATGCATGCTTGGTCTCCATAAATGCACAAGCTGAACTTTAGAGGTTCATCGTGTGATTCGATTAAGTCTTTCGGGTTAGTTTAGAAAACAGGAAATAAAATGTAAACTGTGCAACTTTCTCTGCTCAAATCCCAGTGTTGGCATGCTACAGCAGACATCAAAGGATAAAGGACAAGGGGAGGTGCTGGTTCTGTAGAAGCAGGTCAACAAACACACATCTTAAAACAGTCCGAGTGTGTCTTTATATATGTATACGTTTCCGCATGTGTGTGTATGTATACTAGGTTACAGTACATGCCTGTGTTTAGTCTATAAACATGCTGTGTGTACAGCTGTATGTATTTATGTAAGTGTGTGCGTGTGTATAAATATATATATTTATACATATATATGTGTATATATATGTACCATGGGCAGGTCTTTAAGGATCTGGATCCCGTCTCCTGGCCCCATGTGGGCCACGTGGTTGAAGTTGGTGGGGTTGGAGATCAGCTTGTTCCTCATCTCTGGATCTCGCAGCATCTCTCTGGAATCGCCAACACACAGAAAAGAGTTTAGAGCAACAACAAGAGAGTTTTCTCGGCTAAGGTCAAAATGTAGTATAACCTTTGGTTCCCCTGTGCATTCGTCAATGAGAAGGCCGTTATAGTTTGAGTGTATTTCATGTTTGTAGTGTTTGCACGGTCAGCCTGCACATTTATTAGGTTTTTTCACAGTCTTAAAACACAGTGATACACTTGAAAGCAGCGGAGCCAGTACTGGTGCTAATTGGTCCTGGGGAAATTACATTTTTTTTTATAAATGTTATGAACTTCCACATGAAAACACACACGGACAGAAAGTCAGGATAAAAAAAAACCTGATGACAGAATTGCAAGGGCAAGATAAAATGCGAAAGCTTTGGTGACGGTAGTGAATTAACAATGACTGTGAACATGCTGGTCACTATATAAGAAAGGCTGAAAGCTCCTCTGGTGATATGTAGTTAGTATAAATCTCCATGCACAGTGCAGAGTGCTGTGGGTGAACTACCTCCTCTGCTGAAGTCGCTCTTCCTCAGGCACCCTGAAGGAGAAGCGTCTCTTGTTGTTCATGCTGCGCACCATCTGCTTCCTGCTGTTGTCTGACGTCTCCGGGACAACCAGCTCATCACCCTCTGAAAGATCACAACAAAGCCCCAGGCATGTTTACATGCAAGTCTACAAAGTCTTGCAAATTTACTTTGGTGGCTGAGAGTGGCATGTCAAACTTTCTACTGTTACTGAAGTTGCTTTTGCTCAATAAAACACATTATATAAGATAGAAGGAGGACTTCAGTGACTAAAATGGTTCAAAAGCCCATAAACCCAAGAGTTCAGGTCCTGCACATCTATAATCCCTTTACTTTTTGGACCACAAATGGATGAAATCGTAAGACTTTATCGCGTCATCCTTGACATTTTTATAGTTTTTAGCCGTGTGAAGCTTGACAATGTACACTTGTGAATTCTTACCGGCCATCTTGTTTCTAAAGTAGATAAGCCGAACTGTTTCCAGTCCCAGCAGGTTCAGAGAGCCGTCAACATTCAGAGGTCGGACCTGAAGGGGAAGCAGAGAAATCTATCATTAATCCATTTGCAACAACTGATTTCTGATCAGTAATCCATCTGTTCATTCTAGAAATGTACTTTATTATGTAAAATCCCAAATCAAGTAAAGTCCCAAAATCTGAGCTTTATTCATCTGTTAATGTGGCAATCAGAAGAATGAGGTCAGGTTACTATGGTGACAGGTGCAAATTCATTGAAATTCAGACATCTAATCCACCAGGTGGAGCCAGGGCTGCCTCCACCTTACTTAAGAATCCACTGCTGCTGAAGCTTCATCATGTCCTCAGCACTGACCTTCTTGAGAGGGATGGTCTGAATCCACTCCATGGTGTTGACATCAAACACGTCAACAGCGTTCTCGCTGTACACCGACAGGTAGGGAGCGTTGTAGCCTGGACGAAAGGAAACATGATTTGTAGTCTTTGGCACAGTTAAAGTCCCTTTTGAACTGTCAGAACTTTTAACTATATTTAAATTTCTGTGGTTAATGTTTATCATGATTATTGATTTCTGTATATCTATATATTGATATATTATTGTTATATATTACAGTACAGACACAACACAATATAAGCCAATTTCTCTCATTCGTGCATTTAAAAAAACACCTAAAAATGCATAGTGGCAAATTCTGTTCATTTCTTACAATATTATCTCACGACGAGGTATATATTCGACAGGCACATGGTGGTTGTGATATGATGTGACCCATGATATTGTCTTTTTAAACATGCCTCTTTTATCACCATATAAATCAACATTTATTGCGGCACTCACAGGCGGCGTTGGGAACAGCTGGCCACATCAGCTCCTGCTGACGTGACCTGCGGCCCTGGGAGTCCACATATACTCCGATGGCGCTGAAACACAGCAGCAGCTCCTTGCTGGAAATCTCCACAGCACAGAGGGCGTCCAGTCCCTGCTGGGGGATGAAAGCCAAGGTGTGGTCCTCGTGGTGAAGCAGGTTGATGGGCGACATGTCACCATGGACACTGTGGAGGTCATCAGAAACAGTCACATTTATTGCATTAGGATTGCCATTTAATAAGAAATTAAACATGTATACACTACTTATGAGGAGTAATCAATTATGAATAAACAAATGACAACAATCTTAAACAGTAATAATGAAAAACCATTAGAGGAACGTCTCCGCTTTCTTTAGATCAGTTGATTAACAGGTAGAGTACCTGTAGCGGGTGAAGCCAGACTGATACCCTACATAGAGACGTTCGCTGAGCAAACCCATCCACTGAACGGGCCCCGGGGCCTGCACCTCTCGCAGCCGACGATGACGTGCTTTACTCTTGTTCACCTGGAGGACAGGAGGGCAAATTTGAAACTGGTTTTCACAGCAATGAATGAATGAAAAACAACAACGACAACATAGCACTCGAGTTACCTTGAAAGAAATCATTATTTGGAGAGCAGGGTACTGTGTTTTCTCACCTCGTAGCATATGATTTGCCTCTTCATGGCCACGCAGAGGCAGGTGAGCGAGCCGTTGCGGACGGGGCCGGAGACAATGGTCTGGCAGCCCTTTGTCTCAGCCAGCTTGTAGGACTCGGTCTCGCGGCCGTCCAGGGCCTGCGTGGGGAAGAGACGGACGTGGCGGTTTCTGCCGGAGATAACCGCCAGCAGCTGCTCCTGGAGAATCAGGTCGATGTGGTGCACCTTCTTGTTGTCCCCCACACGGATTATTTCTGAGGACGGATGGAGAAGGCAGGAGTGAATAAAGGAGTGAGGATGAGAAGGGGAGAGAAAGTGGTGAAAATAAGAGAAATAGAAACAGGCCGTTTTTAGCCAGACATTGCCAGACCAATTTACAGAGATGACATAAAAACAGGACCTTCTCAACACATTTAAAACAGCATTATGGGGGAAACAAAGCAAGTGAAGAAGAACACAGAACAGATCTTAAAGAGTGGTTCTTACCATCTTTGGTGACATGGATGACAAAAATGCCTTCCTCGTTGCCCAGGGCGACACGCTCATGATCTGAAGGCAAAGCACACAAAGTGAGTTTCAGTGTCACTAAGGGGACAGGAGAGGGCATTCTCTGCAAAAAAATAAAAAAAATGTCCAATCTGCTAGTTTGTATTTTCATAACATGGTGAAAACCTAGTTTCTCTGATCTAATTGGTTTTCTGTGAAAATAGCACCATCTGGAACAAATACACAAATAAGGAACAATTATTTTTAGATAATCTGGAATCTTGATTAGCAGTGATGTATTTGAATTGCTTTCTACAATCCCTCTACCTGTAATACCTGTGGTCCTAGTCTGTTCAGTGACTCTCTTTGCCAAAATACTGTATTTTAATGTTGAGCTCTGAAGGCCCACCTATGATAGCAGCAGACAGTGTTGTCTTGATGAGCGGCAGGGTGCTGTCGTAAGCCTCCTTGGGCACATAGACAAAGCGCTCCTTGAGCTTGTTCTTCTTGAGGATGCGGTGGAGTTCGTTGAGGAGGCCCACCCACTTGTTCCTCTCCTGATCGCTGTCGGCCAGGATCAGGATGGAGGGCTTGTGGCTGCTGGAGGGGGAGAGCTGGGATGCTGTCACCTGAGGACAGAAGAGGTCACATTAGACGTTAAGTGGCATTTTGATTATTTTCAAACATTTGGTTGCAGGCAATCAAGAGAACTTACTCTGAATATACAGGGGATGTCTTTGCGGCTGGCATGGATGACATCAGAGGCCAGAACAGAACTGACAGAAAACTCTTCATCCCTGGATGACAGGAATGAGATCAAAGGTTAGACATGCAAAAACGTATTACTCCATTAGTTGATCGACAGAAAAGGACTCTATTTATCTGATAATCGATTAATCATTTAAGTCAGTTTTCTAGAAAAATGCAAAACATTCTCTAGTTTAATGATGATTGGCTGTTTTTCTTTGTCATATGCAACAGTAAATTGAATATCTTATGGTTTTAGACTGTTACTGAGGCCTCTGGGAAATTGTGAATGCCATTTTTCACTATTTCTTTTAATCATTAGTCTATGAAATGTTTAATCAATTAAGCTAAAAAAAATAATGAGCAGATTAAATCGATAAAGAAAATAATCATTCGTTGTCGCCCTAGCAGGACCACGTCACTTTTACTAGTACTACAGTATGTTTACTTGTTATATCGCTTGTTTGCAGTACACCATAAACTCTGGTGATGCTGGAGATTTAGATGAAATTTAAGTAAGTACAGTATTTAAAGTTCTCTTACCTCATATCTATGACTTGGCTGACTACTACACTTGGTTGCGTGGCTTTTCCTTCTCCCAGTTCATAAAGGAACAGTTTGAAGTCACACACCACAGCCATCGCTCTTTGCCAGCCCTTCTTCACCCCTGTCGGTTTGGGCACCTAGAACAGACACAAAGACATCGTTTAGAGATATAATACATGGACCTGTGCCAAAGCTCGTAGTCAAAATACCTTCTACAGTGTTATAAATGTAAAAGGTGCCAATTCAGAACTATATAAACTATATAAAAACTGGTTCAAATCTAGGTGCCCACTAAAAGCTATATTTCATGTTTATCTTTGTGTGGATTCAGGAAGAAAGCAGGGAGCGTGCAAGTTGATTTAGTTTCAGATTAAGTAAACAACTAAAAAAAAAAAGTTACAAACAACAGGGTTTGTCTCAAGGTCTCCAAAACATCCGCATTGTTTTCAATTCCATTCACAGAGTCACTGTCTGGGGCCAAAGACAACCGAGGCCTTTGTCAGTCTCACTCACCCTGACGTGCCCTTCATAGGCAGTACCAATACCCCTCAGTGGGTCGATACCCAGCGGGCCCTTGGTCTGGTCCTGAGGCACGGGACACACAGCCGGAGCTTTGTCCGCACAGGTTACATGGCAGGAGAAGTTACATACTAGACATGGAGACAGCGAGAGACAGGATGGAGACAGCGAGAGACAGGATGGAGACAAATGAGAGGTTTGTCTGGTCAAGTAACTAGATTTGTAGATCTAATCTTTTAAGTTCTATGCATATTTGTTCAACTTCAACATGAGAATATATCAATTGGAATAATTAAAGTGAAAAAATACACAGGTTTGGGTTGGTTAGAGATTCAGTGGGGTCTATTCTGCCATTTCTGTCCTTACCTTCACAGGTACAACCTTGACGTATAAGCCCCACCATGAGGGATGTGCACTGGTTACACTTAGTGGGCATGTTGAATGACTTCACCACAAACTGATGTGCTTTGGGCTGTGGAGTGCATGAAAGAGCAAGAGAGACATAATCAGTGGTTATTTTGACATAACATGAGGTCTATTGTGGCAAAGTTGTCCAACAATGAAGTGTGACGCTACAGATATACATGTCTAACCTTAGGTGAGGAGCGTCCGATACTGCCGTACCCTCCTGAGCGCATGGTGGGGGTCTGGACCGTACGAGGAGGGTGGTCTATCAACTGCATGACAGAACACACAAAGACATTAAGCAGTGAGATACATCACTGTATCTAGGCTTCATCGTGTTTTTGACCAACGTATGAGTGACATAAAGCTGGGTTAATAACCAGCTACGTCAACGCTTCCAGTGAAGAAAACGCTAGACAAGACAGCAGGGGTGATGCAGCATTTCATATTGGGTGTATATTCTCATATTAGTAGAACAGCAGGTGAAAGGTGACTGCCTGAAGTTGCATATTTTAGGTTCATCCATGAACACCATTAAAAACAGACCACGAGTCCCAATAAGGAGACTAGAATTTACTTGCAGCAGCATATTAAACAACAGTCTAAGAACATACCAAGTTCAATTTAGTTGGGAGTCTATTGCTGGGCTCAATGTTCTGTTTCTTCTCGTTGTACTGCTCGCATTTCTCCATAACTGAGTTACTTGGAATTCACAACGGCTGACCTATTTGACAAGCTCAGTATTGTGAGTCACTCTGAGCATGTAAATTGTCAACTGAATTGGCAAAGGGAATATCTGCACCCATTTTTTCTTGTTCCTTGACATGCCAGACATACAGATGCCATATTTAGAGACAGAAAGCCTGTTCAGGAGCCTCTAACTAGTGACAACAGCATGGGAAATTACATCTGACCACTACCCAGATCCTACGATTGTATTTCACAAGGGCTGCAGTGGTTATCAACTTAACCAGGTAGCCAACAGTCACTTAAAAGCCCTGTAGTACCTAGCAAATCTTGCCCGTAGGATACCACCCTCTATATAATAACATGTGAGTTTAAGGGATTGTTTGACCTCTATGGGCTCCATATCACTAGCCATGGAGGGTGAACGCGAGCGGGACTTGAGGTGGGACTTAGGGTCGTCTTCCCGTGATGGAGTGTTGGAGGGGGTGAAGTTATCCATAGATTCCACCTGAGGAGAGAGAGGCAAAATGGAGGAGCAGGAGAGCACACAGAGACAAGTAAGAAAGGATAATTGAGAAAAAGAGGGTGATGGGAGTATATAAGAAGAGGATAAGGATGGGTGCAAGAAAGGAGAATGAGAAGTTGGTGATGAGGAAGATGGGAGGAGAAAGGGAAGGAGACAAGAGGGAAAGAAGTAGAATGTTAGTTGAACGAAAAAAAAAACAGAACAGTATGCTTCGAGAGAAGGGCGGGTGCCATAATACATAAATGGAAAACGGATATTGTGGTCAAGATATGTGGTTATATCCACTGGGATCAAAGCTACAGAAGAAAAAAAAAAAACTGACCACAACTGTGTTGCACCCCACGTATTGTAACACATGGGAACACATCACAGCGCAATGACCATGCTAATTTGAGACACCGCAAGCATACACCATATACGGCCATTCACAAAGCTACACTGCGGAATAAAAGGAAAAACACACAGGCAGCACACACAGCAATACCCCATGTAATCCAAAGGTGCAAAAATCCAACCCACAGTATTACACCAATAACAACATCAACATAAATATAACCAAAAAAATGAAAAGAAAATCAGGATCCCCGCCATGCAATCGGACAGCCACAGCAAACATACGCAGGAAATGCACAGACAAATTAAACATCAGCGTGACGAGACAGCACATTTAGAAAGGCTCAATGAGATCACAGAGCACAGTGGTGGTGCTTACACGTCTGCCTTTGCTAGCTGGGCCAATGGATGGCGAGCGCTTCAGTGGCAGGAGAGGCAGAGTGGCAGAGACACAGAGATGAGTGAACATCAGAAACTCTAACAAGAGCTGAAAACACAGATTTAACCAGGCTGAGGGAGAAACATGAAAATAGTAATATAAGCCTGTATTACATTAGACCAGCGGCTCCCAACCTTTTTTTATAGTTTGATGTAGGGTTACTCCTACAGCCCATCAGATGAGCTCAAGTACCACTTCATCAGCACCAAGCATCATGTTTGCATAGATGGATAATAAACTGCATGTTATTTAACACTATTAACTATATAACATTCGATATTGTTCCAATATCTTTTAATACAACCAACATATAGTAATTTATCCTCATTTAGTTATAACTACTTCACTTGTTGGTCTGTTACTTTTAGCTAACTATTTCGACTTCTGCTGCTTACTTACTAACTAACTAGTTTTCATGCACTCTCAATTTCAACACACTGTGCTTATGAGCTACAGCTGACTCAGGTTGATGGGCAACTTACTTGTTTTTATAAATTTATATTAGATCACACCAATTTGTAATCCTACTTGGCTGTTTATCTCTGTAACATAAATATGTGGATGTATTTTTTTATTTTTATGAAATCAGAGTTTCTATGTTTTAGTTGAGTTAGCTTAGTTAATTTCATATTTCCACATGCCAGAGGACAACTGCAAAAGTGCTAAGTACAAGAAGGCCTGGTTGGGAAACCAGCATTTCACTACTGTGTGTCCACAAGGGTTGAATTGAGGACCGAGGCTAAAGAAGGTGGATGGGCGCAAATGGAAAATTACACATGAAGATAGGAAGGGAGCAGCTGTGAAAGTCAGTGTGTATTAAAACACTGATAAACAGAAGAAATACAGGTGCATGGAGGATTATTATTATTATTATTTTTTTTAAATGTACATTGTGGTTCTGTTCAACCAAAGTTCAAACACTAGAAAGCCACGGTAGAGCTATTCAAATTTCTAACAAGCAACTGAATACAAGGGCAGTACACTGCAGAAAATATCAGTCTTAAAAGTATATGCACTACCAGCAAATTCCATCCATCTAATTCGATGCAATTTTCCATCAATTTTAAGAAAGACAAAATGTATATCTTATTAAATTGGCAGGACTGAATTTTTGCAGTGTCTCTGCTCTTCTTTACAGGCACAAACCCATGGACGCAACATGTATAAACAGATCTACACCGTCTTTCTCAGCTAGTAAAGTCCTACAGCATACAGGTACAACTACATACACACACGGACCCCCGCCTAACCAAAGAAACTTACGTCTTCCCAAAACTCAATTAAAGAAGATGAAGATGAGGAATAAGAGTCCTGATGTAGCAGAGAATGAAGCAAGGAAACAGCAGGAAAAGATAAAACAAAAATAAAGATCTTGGAAAGCTCATGTGAACAAAAAAAAACAACAACATAAAAGAATGAAGGAATAAGCACAGACAACTTAATAAATTATATATATATTTAAATCAGTTTAAATTTTTCTTGAATACTTACATCAAACTGGTCAAGCGCTGAGGTGGGGGCATTGAGAAAAGCCAAGAAGGAATTCTGGGAATCCTGGTGCTTGACACCTACAGACACAGCACAAATAACACAATCATGGTTGGGTGGGGGGTGGGAATCAT
Source organism: Gadopsis marmoratus (assembly GCA_036023855.1). NCBI lineage: Eukaryota > Metazoa > Chordata > Actinopteri > Centrarchiformes > Percichthyidae > Gadopsis > Gadopsis marmoratus. The sequence goes on along the minus strand of JAVQJF010123101.1, from coordinate 8,885 downwards.
ATGACCCAAGTAATGACTGCTGAAGCAAAATCTTCAAATGTGGGTCCCTGGTTGTAGGTATCCCTCTTTTGCAGTGATAATCTCTCACAAAAAGTTTCACAGCATCCATTCAACCATCAGCACACAACGTACAGGGGGAAAATGCACATTTAAATAATTGTATCACCTCATATATTTTTGAAAAAATGACAACTTATATTTTAGGATCTCCAAGAACATTGTGTTTGTGAAATTAATAAATAGCAATGGCAAAAGTGTCTTTTTGTTTGCATCAATTTGCAATGAGCACTTTAGGGGCTACAGTACAGATTAAAAAGAAAATGAAGGTAATTTGATGTATTTTTACCCCTTCGTAGCCGCAGCTCCTCGGTCTCTTTCTTCAGCCTGTCAATCTCAGCTAGGAGCTCCTGGTTTTTACTTTCCACATCCTGCAGTTTACTGGTGGATTAGAGAGAATAATGTATGAAATATTATCCAGAGGTTTGCTAAGAATTTGTTCAGAAATCACTGAAAACATGTGTACAAATCTAACAGTTTTCTGTGAAAAATTAAAGAAACTCTTTAACTGTTGTTGTATCCGTACCATTCTGTGGAGATGTTGTTGGCCTTGACCTTGTTCAGTTCATCCTGGATGCTCTGCTTGGCTCTGATCTCAGCATCCAGGGCTGACTGTAGCTCCAGACGGGCCGACATGTCCAACTTGGCGAAGCGCCGCATCTTCCAAGGCATGTCCTGAAACAGAGAGGGAGAAAGTAAATGAAAAAGAGTGAAAGATGGAGTTCAAAGGAGAAATTAGACATAGGCACAGAAAGGAAAGAGGAGTGAACTAGCAGGCTACTTCTGATAAGTTCATACTGCATCTCTATAATACAGAGCAATTTCATTTGATCCAACAGCATCTCCAGTAGTTGGAAACAGAGTCTGAATGTGTGTTTGTATTTCACCGTGGCTCTCGCTCCCAGGCTGGTGTTTCTCAGTCCCTCCAGCTCTTCTGTCATCTTAGTGGCCAGAGCCTGCAGGTAGCCCCGTGCATCCTTCTCATCACTCACCCTGTAGCAAGCACACATATTTGCATTAGCATACATGCAAAGACATTCCAACGACCAATTTTCACCCATACCCATGAATACTAAAATAGAACGTAAAAACTGCTTTGACTGTGTATATTAAGTTATTTCAGCAGAATCCCACATATATACAATATCTATTTATACAACAGATTTTACTTGAGGGCTTTCGCATGTGTATTTCAACCTTTCTATAAGCTGCCTTTAATAAAAAGCATGAAATCAATTTTCATATTCAAACCTCAGAACAAGAATTTATCCTATTCGCTAGTTTATCCACTGCAGTAGCTCAACAGCTCCACCAGGGGGCAACATCAATCCCCAAATTCCTTTAAAAATGCATTCCAGACTCAACATATGTATGTGCACTCTTGGACTGTGAATATGTGCATTGGGGTGCTATGTGTGCTATGTGAGGACTGTGGGCTTGTCCAACAGAGGGACACCGAGCAGCTGGCGAGAGGCCAGTTGCAATGGGAAGTGATTTGAGAGAAAGGGAGGGTCAAGTAGCTCTAAACAGAGGCATGTGAGAAATGCTGCAGTTATACTGTATGGAGGAACCCAATACACTACCAGACAACATGAGAGTGTGTGCGCATTTTATGAGTGAGACTGAATATAGCCGTCTTTCGCCGTCTTTCAGTTTGTGCTATTGCATCAATTGGAAAGCATAAGCCTCAGCAACTACTGAGGACATTTGAGAAGGCTACTTGGTACATGTGTGTTTCTCACCATTGGATGATTTCTGTGATCTGAGCCTCCCAGTGAGCTACACTCTCCTTTTTGTCAGCCAGCTCCCTCATCTCGTCCTCCAGCTGTCTGTTGGAGCTGCTCACCTTCTCAAACATGCTGGTCAGCTGAGGGGAGTAAGCAGATATGCACAAGCCAAAAAAAACCAAATCATATTAAACATCATACTAAAAAGTGTAGTTGCAAAGCTGTCTTCAGGAAGTAAGACACCTGTTAAAAGGATTTATATATTTGCACAACATATTACATTAGAAAAATGGTTACGGGGAGTTGTGACAGATTTTATGATTCAACTCCCAAATGCTCAATCCCACTTGACTACAGTGCTGCTAGGGAGGTGTGTGGACATACACATACCCCTACACAGTGGCAAGGAGGGCGATTAATCTCAAAACATTTTCCTGAATCCTTTAATATGAGAGGTGTGTGAAGACGTAACCATGGTGACATCATTACAAGTCTCAAACTGCCCTATTGTTTGCTTAAATGCCTCACTCTGTGGGCACATTTCGTGGCGTCTTGCAACTGTCAAGACGCGTGATGCAACGTGCAAGCTAAGACACTAATTTAATTTTGTTTTGCAATTGCTTTCCAATCCTAGCGCTGGCTGCCGATAATGTTTGCCTGCGAGGGCAGTCAAGCTCATAAAATCATGTACGTTTTGTGGAAAAGGCTTTGAGCTGCTGAAATAAACTTAGGCTTTTATGGCATGTACTGTAACTCTTTGGATTAAGGCCCACTAAATAACATACGCTTTATTCTGTAAAGGGCTCCCAGCGATGACTCCATGTATGACAAAATGTACGTGTAGCAGCAGTCGGGGTGGCTAATAGGAACGCAAATATGCTAATGATCACATCCCATGAACGCACGTGTCCTCATTAACAGGTGGCACCAACAAGTTAATACAAGCCGTTTGAGGCAAGGTTGTGAAGTTCAGAGGGTTTGGTGAATCTGAGTTGAATGACTTGTATGAACAAGCCTTGCAGAAAAAAGTGAGTAGAACAAAAAAAAAAATCTTGCAAGAGACACTAACCTGAAGCTCCTGTCTGCAGTTACATGGACAATATTTCTTCAACCCAATTGAAAAGTATTTGAATCAGAATAAAACTCTTGACCTGTGCATAGTGGTTCCACCCGCTGTGAAGCACCTAATCTGCTGGAAAGATAAGGTTATTTTTCCAGCTTTGTCCATCTTTTCAAAACACTTGTTTGAACAACTTGTTGTTTCGAGCCTTTTGACCATAGAGGCATTCAACAATCCTTAAATCTTTAAAGGGCTCCAGCAAAAAAAGTTGTATCAGCCACAGAGCGGTTTAGTTTTGCTGCCGCCATTTTTCTGAACCTCCCGGAAACTTATTCACATCACCTAACATGCGCAGAAAGAATATATTTATTTCAACCAGAGAGCAATGAATGCATTAAGTGTTTACGTGGTTATTAGGTGCTAATATTTTCCTATTGAACAGATTATCAAAAGGTTTACACCACCCCTCTCAATCAGATTAAAAATTCCTTCAGGTCGGGCCGCTCTCTTCAGATTGAGGAGGTAACATGAGGCCTTTTTATTCCGATTGAGCTGTTGTTTCCGATTATTAGTGGAATATTAGTGTCCATGGAAATGCAGCTAAATATGCAGTACAATCGTTCAAGTCCATAATGGACAGGTATCTCATATCTGGCTGAGCTACTGTTAGCAGAGCTTTCCTTTCTGCATTATTACTCCACACTCATCACAAAGTTACTGAAAACACATATGAAAAAAAGATGGAGTGTCTTGATTTTGCTACAAAGCAAACAGTGTTGAAATTCGGCACATCCTGTGAAAGATGAGACTAGTAAAACAATAATATTTTCACATGCTCCAAATGTACTCAAGTATTTGGTGCAAAGACTAGCATGCAGACAGATCTAATCCGTCTTGAGTGCTTTAGCTTTTAAAAATATAATTTTTCAATATGTGAAATAACAAAATAATACATTAAATAACTACAGTGACATGTGGCATCTACATCCATGTTCTCTCCATTTCATCAAGATATTTTCTATTTTATCAGTTGCAGACTTTAAAAACAACACTCTGACATTTCATTTCATATGTCAAAAAGCCTCCCACTTCTAAGACATTGTTTAAATTAGGAGCCTTTTTGAACCTCCAAGTGCTATTTCCAAAGTCAATAGAGCGTAATCCAGAGACTCATTCCAGCTGAGTGTGTAGGAGGCTACAGGGTGTTTTTATGGGGGATATTGAACAGTGATTTCTTTGGCATAGCTGGGAAAGAGCGGGTGGAGAGAAGAATGTGATGACAGAGTTTGGGCCGGCCGAATGGGGTTACAGGGGGTTGGGGAACTGTGTTATTTTTATTTATTTATTTTTTTTTGCTTGCTTGTGTGTTTCAGAGAGATAAACAGATCACTAGAAAGCAAAACAAAAACATACATTGAGTGACAAAGCCTGATAGATAAATCTGACTTGTTTTACATTTTGCATATATGGGAACAAATATTTTACCTTATCTAGTTCACTGGACAGCTTCTTGTTTTCTTCAGTGAGCAGGACTCTGTCCCTCTCATACTTCTCCTTGTACTCCGTCTCAAACTCTTCCCGCTCACTTTGGCTAGAGGAAACACACAAAACGCACACACATGTATTGTTAACTTATACTGACACTGTATAAACTTACATTTATTGCCCAACCATAATCCACAGCTGCAAATTCAATCTTGACTCTTGACTTTGTCGGTTTAGCATGAATGCTAACTCAATCTTTCAAAAGCAGGACTTACTACAGAGATTTTGGTTTGGTGGAATGCTTTTATGCCTTCCAGCATAATATGTCAGTAACAGCATGCAGGAAGGTACAAAAGTGTACAAAAACAAAGCTCTATAGCTTTTATTAAAATTTGATTAAACAGCAGTTCTTGGAGTGGAATCAGGTGCCCCTGAGTGCCTACCAGGGGGTCTGCAGCAGAAAAATAAGTGACTTCTTTTCATTTCCTGGCATTTAATATCCGATTTGGCACATTTTGACATATCTTTTCTTCTTTTATTAATTCAACCATTTTCGCCCTCGCTTTACCCTTCAGAACTACAGTATAGTGTACGAAAATCAAGTCTTGCCACTTAACGTCACAATAAGTGAGTTTTGTAAGTTGCCATGTCATTATAATTTAACAATATACTAAAGGAATTGATCATTAATGAGTAAAATAACACTATCATGCCTAACGCACTGTTACTGCCTTGCTTTGACCCCTCCCTCCCCAATTCAAGTCTTAAAAAAGAATGCTATTTTAAATGGTATTGCAAAAAGATCACTTTTACCAGCAACCATCTCATAAGGATAAGTAAAGGATTCTCTGAAATGATCGATTTCATCTGTAAAATGAAACTCTTGACATACATGGAGGGATGAAAATATACTGGAGAACCCCTGGAAGAGTTATTCTCAAGTTGGGTTAGGTGCAACACAATTATTCAACTCTAATAACGTCACCATCTAACAATAATTATTCAAAAGAAACACCACTTCACAGTTACTACACATGTATACCGGAGACTTTTTTAATAGAACTCTTAATTACCTCATGCAATCATCACTGGAGAAGACGGTGAAGAAAACAAAAATATTATCATGAATTCCAGTGTATTGGACATAAACAGTGCAGCAACACCTGCACTGCACAAACAACACAGAAGTAAATAAAAAACATTTGTACAAATTTGTAGCATCAGACAAAAATAAAAAACAGAAAAGAAAAGAAAAACATAAAATACCTCTCACGGCGAGTCTTGTCCAGCTTGTCTTTGAGCATCAGGATCTCTTTCTGCAGAGCGAGGTGTTGGCTCTCAGCGTCCCGCAGCTCCTTGCGCAGGGCCTTCAGCTCGGTGATATGCTGCGCTTCCCTGCGTGCCAACTCCTCCTCGTATAGAAGTGTTTTTTTCTCCAGGTCTCCCCGCAGGCGTCCCACCTCCTGGGTCTGGTCTGCTGAGGCTGGGGCGGCAGAGGAGCCGGCCTGCTTCAGCTGGGTGGTGGGGATATGGAGAAAAGCAGGGTTGGTGAGGTTGAGTGGCAGAGATAAAGATTCGCTTGGAGAAAGGAGTGCGACAGGGACCGGTAAGACTCTTTGTATCAATATGAATAACACATTTTATTTTTTCTTTTTAAGGATGTGCAGAGACTCTGTAAATGGACAGGTTCATGTTCAGCTGTGTGTGTTTGCACACCAACCTTAAGCCCTTCCAACTCCTCCTCCAGCTGTCGGCTATACTGCTCATTACGCTCCCTCAGCTTCCTCTCTTTCTGAGCCTCTGCTGCGTGCTCCTCCGTCTGCGCCTCCATCTGATAGTGGATACACATATAAACACCAGTGAATGGATGCAAGCATAGATTATACCCTTTTTTCTCTGCATGCGTCTTTTTTTATACAATCCCAACCTATAAAAACGTATCAAAAAACATGCACAAGTAAACATTCAAACCACACGCACACAACAGCTGCACCAAAACATGGAACTGTTACTTCAATATTTAAAACACAAATATATACTTTGTGGTCTTACTATACTGTACTGTGCTGGCCAACAACCTATGGAAATTATTATGTACTATAGTACTCTAAATTTATGGAAATAATGACCGTAATGTTCTTGCAAGTGTGTAGAAACCTTGGAAGTATATAAGACCTGGATAGGACGCTGCCACTCAGCCTTGCTTCCAATCTTTCCCAGTGGTCATTCGCGGTATTGCAGCTAAAAAATTCCCCTGCAGCCCAATAAGGTATTTTGCCCATATGACGCCATTGTAAAAGAGACATCTGTAAAAAGGTTGACAAGACACCTCAAACTGCAAACACGGTCAATTACGACTATTATATAATTAACAGATTTAAACATTTGTGATGTCATCACAATGTAAAGTCTATAGGCGGCGCTGGAACTTGCAAATAGGGCCGGCGGGAGAAACACTACAGTGCATATCCAGTGTAAGCCAGGAGAGCAATTCTTAATTGGACTGAATATCTTTGGTTCCAGTATCCAGTTCTTATAATACATCCTTGGTAGAAACACATTATACACTGAAATACAAGATTGTTTCTAGTCTACTGTATAAATAATCATGACATCTATAAATATTTCTAGAACGGTCAAATGAGTACAACACACAGCAACAGAAGTTTGAATTGCACACCAACCAGTGATTGGAGACAGAACAGCGTGTGCTAGCAACCACAGGGAGACTACTCTACCTCCTTCTTGGCCCTCTCGGCCTTTCGCACCTCAAGGCGGAGAGCCTCCACCTTTTGACTCTGGCTCTCCATCTCCTCCTCCTTGTCGCGCAACTGGCGAGCCAGGCGCTGCTTCACCGACCTGGGTGAAATGTTCAGTTGCGACAGGGAAAATGTTACATGTTGCAATCCGTGTATTACACTAAAGGTACAGTACACTAATAAACTAACAAACATAAGCATTAGAAATGCTCAACAGGAAACTGTGATTGTGAGGAAACTTGTAAGTGTGGGTGTTTTGCTTTGTAATAAATGGTCCAGAGCAGTTATCCTACCGGAGGTCTGTGAGTCTCTCGTTAAGTTCAGAAAACTCCTGCATGGCCAGTTTTCTCTGGCTGTGGGCTTCCTTCAGGTCTTTCGATTGAGATTTCAGCTTCTCGTTGGCCTCCACAACATCCTGGCCAGAAAAGGGGAGAGTTTAGATAAACATTAAGATTCTCTCACATGAATCTCCTCCATATAAGCAAGGGGTTTGTTTGAATTTTTTGACGCCAAAATCAAAGCTGATTAATCTGGTGGCAGCGTGGCCACCTTTCTTATTTGACATTGATATCACTGTGCTTGTTGGTACAGTTGAAGTCCAACTGTGTTAAATTGCATGCACAGATTGCCCATTGAGTACTGGCTGTACCTTATGCAGGTCATCCCTCTCCTGTGCAACGCTCTTCATCTGTTTTTCTAGAGCCTTGATGTGTTTAGACGAGTCCTCCAGGTCCCTGCGTGCCAACGTCACGTCCTCCAGCTGCTTCTCAAGTTGGCCTGACTCTGACACACACACACAAAGGTTTAAGATTCAATCAAATGTTAGTTAAACTTACAAATACTTCCAAGTTCTTATTTTGGCTTTCCAATCCCAAATTCAAATGTGGCTGGTAAGTCAGTTAAAGCAGCTGGTGAACCCCGATGATCAGTTGGTGTCAGTGTATGGTCAGTGTTTGAAAAGATTTGGAACTCCTGTACTGAACTAAATAATAACAAAAAATGTTTTTTAAATCCTGACCGGCAATCTGCTTCTTGAGGATGTCGATCTCACTCTTCAGACCCCTGATCTCCACCTCCTTGTTAGAGCTGGGAGGGCCCTCGCCTGTTGCGTGTTGCAAGGCCTGCACCGTCTGAGTAGACTCTGCAACAGGTCAGATAAGACGCGTCAGTTATGTGCTTTGTTATGCTTTTAAATATAAACTTTTTATTCAACTTAGATGTGAGAGAAAATCCTTAATAAAAGTGGAATCTCAAAATGATAAATTATTTAGTCATTTAAAAAAAAAGAATTCTGCATTTTGTCATGCTAAGACCACTGGATGTGCAATATGTGTAGGTATATACAGTCAGGTCCATAAGTGTTTGGACAGTGACATCATTTTTGTACTTTTGCCTCTGTACACCATCACAGTGGATTTGAAACAAAGCAATCAAGATGTGATTGAAGAGCAGACTTACGGCTTTATTTCAAGGGGTTCGACAAAAATATCACATTAACCGTTCAGGAATTACATCCATTTTTATACAAAGTCTCACATTTTCAGAGGCTCAAAAGTAATTGGACAAACTATCAATTATAAATATAAGGATCATTTTTAATACTTGGTTTAAAATCCTTTGCTGAGACTGCCTGAACTCTGGAACCCATGGACATCACCAAATCCTGAGTTTCCTCGAGGTGAGATGCTTTGCCAGGCTTTTACTGCAGCCGCCTTCAGTTGCTGCTTGTTTGTGGGTCTTCCTGCCTTCAGTTTTGTCTTCAGTAGGTGACAAGCTGCTCAATTGAGTTGAGGTCAG